>DWGR01003854.1:0-11720 GCA_018247715.1 Heliconius burneyi | reverse complement strand
AAATATTAAGGCCCAATATGCTGATACTGGGCGCGGCTGTAAGAGGGGTGTTCTGAAAGACTGGCGATACGATAAATGGGGTTTTTTTAGTGGTTAGCGCGCTAACTTGTGTCTTCAGAGGGTTAAATTGAACCAAGTTCATTTCACCTCATGAAGAGACATTCTCGAGGGATGACTCAACCGAAGACACAAGTTTATTTCGGCACTGTTCAACGTTTTCCCGAGAAAGACTTGCACGGCCGGTTACTCCGGCCGTGCACAGCGTCCACCGTGCATAGCAAAGTCCGCATAGCAATGAATGCTAGAATCCTCCAACATGTCATTGATATGTAGAAGAAACAGCGTAGGGGACAGCACGCAGCCTTGGGGAACACCAGCGTTCACGGGCATAAGTTTGGAGCAATTGCCTATCCTACAGCGTGAAACAAAAAAATATATAATCAAATTAAATAAATTTAATTTATCGCAACCGATCCCAAATTGTAATCCCAAATCTCGAAACACAATTCCACTCATCTGTATCGCGACAAACTGACGGACTCTTTGTATCTCAAATCACTGACAAATTACAGCACAATTCATTTATTTAGTCTCTTATTTTAATTATAGCCCGATTCGAGAGTTACGCCTTTCATTTTGTTTCGTTGATTCATAATCATTTTCTTTAGAAAATCAGAATTCGTGGCCAATAGGGAAAATTTGATTTAACTCAATTTTGGTCGTTGTTTCAAATTTTGTTTTGCAATTTGCGTGTTTTGAGTGAGTTTTGTAAATAAAATATTGTTTTTTTTAAGCTTCACCTTTCCCGCAAATAGCAGTGCAGACGGTAGGAACCTTGTGTTAAGACACTCCGTTCCTTACTTTCTGCTAAGTACTGGAGGAATAAATAAAGTGTTGAACGGTGAAACACAACTCTGCGCTTAGCTTTGACACCAGAACGAATAGAAATTGAAAAACCAGTCTGTCACGTTGGTTGTCACACGCTGCGCCTGCGCCACGACGGCCTGGTTGGACGGCCTGACAACGAAATTGTTTTTGCTTGTTTTTGCTTTGTTTGCCAGAGCGAGGAAATGTAAACAGTTAATCCCGCCAAATAGGAATTGAACCCACAACAGCCGATTTTACGGTAAAACTATGTCGCTGCGCGACGACGCCCCCATAACTAAATACAACATCAGAATATGCCCATCGAAAACTGATAACACATTACAGGACACCAAATCAAAATAAACACAAAAAAGAAAATATGTGAAAAAAATCCAACATTACAATTCCAACATAACTCAATGTAAGAAGAATAAGAATGAAGGAACATATTTGAGAAAATTATGTAATTGGATATCGGGAGAGGCGAAAGCAATAAAATTAGATAATACCCTTCGGATGATCCATTTTTTCATTGAACTAAGCAGCTTTTAAGATATTGAAGGAGTGTTTGTTCTCTTTTGATATGAGATTATAGGTAAGGTACTGGAGTCAAAGGTACAGACGTAATGAGATGAGCTATCAAGCTGCTGACGAGAAGGGCTTCAAAACAGATTAATGTTCTACGATATGATTTTAATGAGGCTACGTGATAGTCGGAAAGTACCTAACTACAAACACGACGATGGTTTCAAGGTATTAAGCTAAGTAACACAACAATGTTTCTAACTTAAGCGAAGAAGTATTATAGTAGGGTGTATTAGGAGTATTTTTATTGTCGCTAAATACTGCTACTTACAGTTGATGAAGGATGCTTGCGAGGTTTTCTCCATATAAATTGTAAAAGCTTAACATTTTTAGAACTCATACAATATATTTAAATTGCGTAAATATAAATGCTAAACTGATATAAAAAAAATGTTTAGAGACATCATTAGACAAAATTTTATGGAAACTGTAAGGACAAAGGTACAGAGGTAATGAGATCAGATGTTAAACTCGCGCGAAGCTGAAAATATTGAGATAGGGCTTAATGGTCGCTGGAACCAGTTAGATTAAGAGTTGGGAAGTTGAATTAATGGATACTGATAGAGGTACAAGGATTTTTTAATTTTAAATATTATTTAGAGGCCGCGGCGGTGCAGTAGGAGTGAGGGCTTATTTCTCTCTCGGAGGAATAAATTATTTTCATTTGCACGTTTTGTTATGAAAATATTTGTAAAAACAAAAACCCCGACTGCATAAGACACTTTTTACTGCACTTTTTAGTTAGGATTCAATATGGTAATGATAAACATAATATACCTTTTTGAAATCGTCGCATTGAGCTCTTGAATTCGATTCTCATATTATGGTATTCAAAACTAAAATTATTTTTATCACTAAGTAAAATGGCGTCTCACAGCCGCCATGATTTTTTTAATATCATCTATCTAAAAACCCTTGGGCTGCTAAAATGAATCTTACTATATCTCAATTATTTAATTCCGTTCAGCGATTCTGGAGATATGAGGTAATAAAGAATATTACATACATACAAGATACGCGCGAAAAACATAACCCTTCCTTAGCAGTCGGGGAAAACTAAGCGCGTCGCTTAACAACTTACAACATTTAATGTCTAGAATACTTGCGGAAAACAAAGAATGTACTATCTAATTCTTTGCCTACCCTGCTAAATACGAGATGTAGCATTTACATCATTATCATCATGTTCCAAGTAAGTTAAAGTATTTAAATTTCAATATTGAATTTTTACAGAAATCTAGATAAAAATATATGTTTTCATTTATTTACAACATTGAAACTGTAAAATTTGAAAGCGAGTTAACTCGAAAGGTGTATAACAAAGTAGTGTCTGTATCCAAAATGAATGCACAAACCTCAGCTAGGAATTTAATTAATGTTTTATTTTAAACCTCAAAAGCATTGCCAGTCGAGATGCAGCGTGATTGTGAACGCTACAGGTTGAGGTTCGATTCCCACTGAAATTTTATCCATTTAAATTTGTATAATATGTAAAATTTAAAAAAGTAAACTGAGTAACAACGTAGCTTTTACTCAGAGCACTGATAAAAATGTTAAAACTGTTATCAATAATTTTAGTTTTTAACCGACTTCAAAACAGCAGAGTTTTGGAAAATTCAACAAATATAAAATAATTACAAAGCAGTATCCTGTACACAGTAGGGTATGCAGAGGAAACCTAGTGTTAAGCCACTCCGTTTTCCACTTTCTAATTTCAAATCTAAAAGCATTGCGTGTTGAGTGAGAATATAAAATTAAATAAATATACTAACATTTGTACCAAATTACGCTGCATTTAATCAACCTAACTCAAGGTCATTAACTTTCAAATTCAAATAGTAATTTAGTCGTAACTGTAGCAAATACTAATTAAATATGAAATACATTAATCTAGAGCGAATAATACTTCTGGCAATTTTGCTAAAGGGCTTTCGTTCGCCCTTGACACGACAATCCCTTGAAGAGATTACAAGAAAGCAGTAGGGCCCCTTAATGAAGGTATCGGGACCAGGTTCGCCTACTTACGCTAGGATACAATTACGTTGATAGTTATGGACTTTTGCCGAAAATACCTTTATATTATTTAATAAAATTTCTTTCTAGGCCACATTTACAACGCGACAATTTTATGTTAGGTTCGATTTCCCAAAAAAAAAATTATTTTTCTCGCTTTTGTAACAAAACAAAGCGCAGCGTTGAGTCGTATTGTCTCGAAAATTAGACAGACGTAATGTTAGTGTTAGAAGAGAAATGTCTCACCGCTACTTACCTTCTACCTACTTTGCTGGTTTTTTTATGGTACACAGTGGTAAGCATAACCAGGCATCATCGGGGCGAACGATAGGTGAGAGAATTTTGGATTTAAATTTAAACTATAACCTTGTTGTATGTGTAAGAAAGCGAAAAAGGTATATTTATTAAAATTTATATATCCGTTTCTTCGCACTTGTGTCGAGGCAAAGACGCTGCGTTAATTTTCGTAGTTGCGCCTCGACGGCCTCTATTTAGATTTTTAATTATATCCCAGTTTCAATAATACTTGATCGCACCACTAATATCAATTATTAATAGCAATTACTTTAATTTATTTTAAGAATTTTTCTTTACATTTCAAAAAATCATTTTTTTTAATATATATACTAAGCTAAACCGTAGATGCGTTTGGGGCGCCTTTCTCTCTGGCTACCTCGCTAGGGATACAGCGTGAAAAACATTAAAAGTTACAAATTATATATACGTATGTATGTAAAATACAAAGTGGTTACAAAGTTAGCGATCCCCAGGTAACTACCCCGGATATTGTCATAACTCATAGCTCGTGAGTCAGCTGTTCTGATAGCAAGGGGTGGAAAAGAGTGTAATGATATAGATAGACAGATATCTTTCTTTATTGTCGAGGTGTAGTAGGGTAGTATCTGTCACGCAATGGTTGTGGGTTCGAACACTCGGATCCCATTTAGGTACTTCCGCCCAATTCTGAAGGCATTGTATGTTCAGCGGCGAAACTCAACGCGGTGCTTTGCATCGTTTTCAGAGTGAGACCGCATAAATAAGTTGTAACAAGCATTTAAGAATTTCGACGTAGCTTGATAAGAACGTACGGCTCAATGGTCAGAGCGCCTGGTCGGTTTCCAGGAGGCGCGCGTTTGAATCCCGCTACGTTCGAATTTTTATACATTTTCTAAATAAGTAAATCTGTTAAGATTAAAATTTTAAAGTTTCCATTTCATTAAATATTGATTAACGCGAAAAGCTTTTATGATCATATATATTGTGTATAATGAGGTTATGATAACATAAGAAAATGAAAATAACTCGTTCCATATCCAAAAGCGTCACGTTTACAATTTGATGCAGTGCCGTCTCACTCTACTAAACAAACATTATTTTGAAATTGAATAAAAGAAGGAAATCCGTTTTTCTTCTATCCAATCAAAAATCAAAAGACTATCTTTTAGCACCATTGTTCCTGTACCTACTCTGCTATAGTTATACAGATATGAGATCGTAAATAAACAGACAGATATACATACTCGTACATACATATATAATAAATAATTAAATTCTATCATAACATTGCCGTTAGCAGTCAATATTAATATACCGGCATTTAATTACGTGTTTACTTGTGCCTTCTGTTGCGTGCCTTTAGTGGATATTAACCTATTAACTATATAAGATCAAATGGTAGGACTGGTGGCTCACGCTTGGCTGGGAGCGATGGTTCAAGGTTGATTTTATATTTTCACTCGCTATATCTGCAAGATAAATAACTAATAATTAAATTTCTTAAAAATATACAACTTTTACTCAATGTTTTCATATGGTACAGGAACTGACACAAAAGACAGCCAATTTTTTTAATACAACTATTGCAATCGTAAATAAATAAACATAGAAGCGAGAAGTTTTCCACAAACAGTATTGAAGCGGGTCGTGGGTCGAGACAGTGAGACCTCTGAGATCTTTCGCAGCCACTCTGAAACGCCGCGAGCTAAAAGTTTATTAACAATTGTAGAACAAGCTTATATTAAGGTTTTCCTAAATGTTATTTTATTTCTCCTTGTTTTAAGGTTATGCAATATTTTGTTCGCTCTCAATACGCCATGTTTTGATTTTGGATGACAAAAGGAGAGTGTTATTTATCTAGAAGGGCAGGCATCTAGATAAAGAACACTCTCCGAATCGATTTTTTTCGAATAAGAAATATTTTGTTCTCGTAAGGCCATTATTTTTTTAAGCTTCACGATGTATCCCGCACATAGCAGGGTATTCATAGGATACCTAGAAATCTAGTGCATTCCGTTAAGACACTTCCGTTCCTCACTAAATATTTCAAAAATGTACTGTATTTTCCTTAAGAGGATTTACACAGTATTATAATAGAAATCTCCTTAAAAATGAGTTATGCTTCCAATACTAGATATCTCTTTTAATATTGTACGCAATAAAAGTTATATAATTAAAGCCAGACTCACTCTATTGGTTTTTTATTTGAATACGTAGGTAGCCAAGAAGCCAGTCGTAGCGCAGGGACTCAAGCATGTGACTATAAATACAGGGAATCTATTGTTGAGACACTCCGTTCCCCGTTTTCCCCCGAATTTTTCAAGGAATTGTTAAATGAAAAAAATGAAAATATTAAATAACTCATTCCCTCGAAAATTAATCGAACTCACAAACTCGCGTTTAGAGTAGACACGCTTGTGCCACTGCGCCACGGCCGCCTCTAACTTTAATTTTGCATAATTTATAAATTGTTATATGAGGTAATATTCCTAGTGTCTTTTAAATTATTATCATTTATCCGCTGTGAAGAAACAAATCCCGGCGCTTAGCTCAACACGGAATGATATTAAGTGGAGAACAGAAAAAGACTTCTTTTTGTATACTCTACTATGCAGCATAAAATATCATATTCCCAAAAGTGGGATTTGAACCCACAATTATTACATACTATCAAGCAACTATCAAAATAAATGTCAAATATCCATAGTACAATATAGGCCTTGAAAGAAGAAAAACCCCTTTTTCTTCTACATACATTATTTAGGCGAACACAATATTTACAAAGCGTTTTTTTTTTGTTTGAGCGTATTATTTTCATATTGTACAAGGGGTTTTTTGTTTGGCCGCACCTCGTTATTTCACCCTACCGTGTATTTTCTACTATAGGACGGGCTGAGCTACAGGCGTTAGAGTTTCTGCATTAGTTCTCACTTTTCGTCTATTTTTCGACGTATTGCGTGTTGAGTGATGGTACTCAACGCAGCTCTTTGAGAAGAAATGAAAACTTTAAACAATTCATACCTTCGACTTGGCATCGAACTCTCACTTCCATAGTCATACTCTGGACTAATACGCTACAACGGCCTTACGTAAGACGCAGGAGATTTAAGTGTACTTTAAGGTAAAGTTATACCTTGTAACCTTATCAATTGAAAGTATTTATCTTAGCTTCACGCTGCATCCCATATTTAGCAAGGTGGGTAGAGGACTCCAATTTTAAGTCACTTCACGTAAACTAGGTAATATCCAATTTTTCGAGACACGACGATAGTGCCCAAACTCAACACGATGCTTGTTACCAGGAAGAAGAATTAAAAATAATTCAGTTCAATCGAACCCGTAAATGTCGCATAATAAGCCATTCAATTTTTTTTATTTGTACCACACCACAATCACCTCTTAGCGATACCTTAGCTATAGATTCTCTTGTTTTATTTATTTGGTTCCAAGCAAATAATATTATATCGACAGTTAATGTAACTTTCTTCAGGTGCCGTGGAAATTGTTCTAATCGGATACCCTTTTGAAAATGGAACCTGAAAATATTATCTGCTTTTTATTTCTTACCTTACTGCCTTGGGATCTTAAAAAGAAATGAAATTCTGAAAAAATAAGTAAAGTAGTATATACAATTGGTAAAGCGGTTGAGCTTCGCTGACAAACCTAGATGTAATGGATCCGATCCCGTCTTACACGGTACAAATAGTTTTTAATTTATCTTGATTTCGTAGAAGTCATTTAAATGCTACTTGATGAAAAACTAAAGCGTCAAAAAAGCTACTTTAAGATTTTTCTCGCGTAGGAGGGAATGTAGCGTAAGATGTTCCGTTCCCCATTTTCTGTCAAATTTTCGAGTTACTCGTAGACGTAATAGACATATAGAGCGGTGAAATTTAATGCCGCGTTTCGTCTACGAGAGCGGCAAAATATAAATACATATTATTAAATTCCCCCGAGTGGAGATCAAACCTACAACCGTCGTTTTTAGTGTCAAAACAAATAAAAAATATTTTTAAATCATAAATTTTCGTAAAATTATTAAGCAAAATGCGATCTTTATTTCAAAATGATTGAAAACAATAAAAGATAGGGACAAAAATGAATGTATCTATAAATTTTCTCTGCTTACCCACAAAATAAGGGTACAGTGGTTCAAAATCCCCTAAATCTACTTAAAATTGCTAAACCTAAAGGGTACCTAAATCCAAAATTAGAATAAATATACAATTTTAGGTTACTCAAGAAATCTTTTAAGTCTTAAGCCGTCATTAGCGCGGCCTGTCCCCGTCCGTAGCGGCCTTAATGCCTTTAATAGCTTCGAGATTAGACATAATATTCTATTACAGTAAGCTTCAAAGCTGTTAACTTTAAAGTTAAGGATATAATCGTCGTTGATAAGTATTACCTCGAGGGAATTATTATTTAAAACACGCGTACAGACAGCGCGGTGCTGAGTTCCGTCTCCATACGCAATGTATCAAACTCGGCCGAAGAGTGCAGAACAAAAAGCCTTGACATTTTTTTTTGTCTTCCTTACCTGGTATGCAAAATAAAGCGCTAGCGCTGAAGCTTAAGATACACGTTTTAAAAGTTCACATGTATTTAAGTGTTTTAAAGGTTTATTGAAAGAGAAATAAGCAGAGGTGGCGGATAATCATCGAGAGCTATGTGAAAAGAAAGAGTCTTGCTTTATTTAGAGACAGCTATGTTACCTTCCGGACACTCAAGGAAGCAAAAGCTGGATGTCGAGATACGAGACTTGGACGTAAGATAGAACATCTTGTATATTGTATTCTCTCGTTCCCGCAGGAATGCCTACTTGCCAAATTTCTACTTTGTAAGTCAAGTATTTTTGACTTTGCGTTATTTTTTCTGTTATTCAGAAAACTCTGGTAGAGTTTTTTATATAAATAAAGATAGCAGAGTCAATAGAGATAACTAAAAAGATAACTGTTAAAACCATGTGAATTCAAAATTTACGCTGTCCCACTTCGCTATAGCGGCCAAATTCACCAATCAATATTTGTTGTAAGCAAATTTTGACAACAAGTTAAGGTTATCATTCAATTTGTTTGTGTTCTATCAATAATTCTTCAATGAAACTTTAAAGGGAGCATTCCTTTATATTTTTAAGCTTGACAAAGCTAACGAGCTTTCCGAACAATATGAAAATTATTAATTAACGTGCCAACTGTCACGCTGTTTAGATATTGTTAAGTTTTGTGAGATATCTAAAAGGAAGCTTTCTAATTCATTATTTATATTGATAACACAATTCGGAGTGAGTTGTTCTTGGACTCACCTATTTACGAATTAAAAATATGTTTGTTTTTAAAATTTCACATAGTGTTGTTAACATAGTTTTACATATATTGAAATTGCGTATACATTTAGGCGCCAAGATAGTATGGTTTGAAAAATAAAAAAAAAACAGTTATTTGTTCGATACCCGATAACGATGATCCTGTGCTCAGAATGCAAGTTGCATGCGTTGGTCACTCCGGAAGAAGGGAGCGAAAAAGAGTAAGATGAAGATTCCGGTATTTCAAAGAAATAAGAGAACGAAATGCAATATCAGGGTAAATGTTGGAACATCTGCATGATGTGATATATTTGAGAAGTATGTTAAGTACAGATGGAAGATATGATTGAGATGGATGGACAAGTGAGCTAGTTTTTTATTATGGTGTAACCTAATTACACATAGCGACTGTAGCTCCCTTTGGGCATATACACTGGACGAAGCATAAGAAGAATATACAGAGTATGCAGAATCTGGCGCTCCGTCCTCTTTGGCTACTCCGCTAGGGATAAAGCTTGCAGTTGAAAAAAAGTTCGTCATGTTATTTTCCGTAATATTTATCAATTATCAAAAATTTGCGTACTAGGCGAAATTCAACGCTGCTTTGTTGAATTTAAATATCGTCATTTCTTGGAGGATTGCACAACCATCACGCTTACATTACTATAATATATTTACATTTCAATTACAATTTTATAAAATAAATATCAAAAAAAAATGATACTTCCAAATACTGTCCCTTCACAACATAAAGCTCCCTTTACCTTACTTTTTATTTGTTTCAGTAGTAAAGACTCCCATCCCGAATATATATAATTCTGTGGATTAGTTGGTGGAACTCAATTCATTGGCGCGTTCGATTATCTCGGATAGAACACGTTTATTCAATTAGACTTCAGTATTTAGCGCTCGTGGATTTCTGTACACAGGGACCGTTTAAAAATTCAACAGTGGGGTACCAAAAATCTGATTTGGTACTTTATTTATGAGGAAATTAGCCTTTTTTGTGAAGAAGGTTGTTTGGTATATTTTTTTTGTGGTTTAAGAAATATTTTATTGTATTATATTATATTTACTATGGATTCAAAATTTACATTCAAAATATGTTTCAAGATAATAGAAGAGATAATATTTGTATTTTCTTAATTTTCTATACGCATAATTTATTTTTAAATAAAATAAAATTGTGAATTCAGAAGACACTCAATAAATAATTACATTTATAGTATAAACATTACTCAAGTGTGTATAAAATAAGTTTGTTCTTATTTTTCAAAATTCTATTCTATTTTTCTAAAATAGAAATTGTATTCTTTTTTGCGTTAAATGTAGTTTCAATCTTGAAACAGAGCATTTCAAAGCATTCCAGCACTAATCAATACAATTTGAATTTAAAATTCCAAGTAGCACTTCCTGTTCGGCGCCAAGTATCCGTTGAGGCGGAGCCAAGTGTTGTGCCAACGGACTGACGACTTCGTTACTGTCGATTATTAGAAGTACATAAGGCATAAACAAATGTCACACAATTACAATAAATGTGTTTATATGTGTTCCTAACCGATGTCAAAAAATAAGATTATAAGCTTGGCATACATCATGACAATAAGGTATCTGCAAATTTCAATTTAAAAGTCGCGCGTTAACTATTTTTCAAATATATTTTTTTGTAAGTTGGTAGCACTGTGCTGACCTCTGATACCAATTTTTAGCGCGATCTGGCAGCTAGTTTGTTGACAGCACTCAGTTTAGTAAACACACCTCAGTAGTGTGCGGTGATCTTTATTATTAATCCAATAATTGAACAAACAAAGAGTTTGCTAAGCTACCAAAGCGAGGAAATTAAATAATTTTCCCTGAGTAGGAATCGAACTGATAATTCACATTTACAGTCTCACACGTACTGCGCCAAAACTGCCCCTGAAAGTCTCAAAATTTCGGCTTTTTTTCAAACATGAGGTTAATGCTGTTGGCCCTATTGGTTTTTACAGCGACACCGATTGAGTAGAGAAAAGAATACTCTGTCCCTGAAGAAATGCAAGCACTAACTGGCTGTGAGGAAGTCGACGACTGTATTGGCGCCCCCTGCGGAACTCGAACCTCGGCTTGCGGCCGTCGAGCTGACTGGGATTTCACCTATGCTAAGCAAACCGGCCGCGATATGAAGCCTAGGGACAAATTAGACTAAGAAGGGAGCTAACCGGTGGGCCCGACCACGCCAAGCCGTTGTCGATTCCGTCGACGATAGGAAAATTAGGCGATATGTGAGGAACGAAATGACTTAACTCTAGGTTCATTGGAATTCAGAATACAACGTAAAAGCCAATATGTATATTCATATATATGTTTGTATAAAAATAATTCCCATGATTTTAAATATGTACTTACTACCAAAGCTTATAACCAGATTTACTTAGAAGGTGTCATGAGATTTTATTACGTCCATATTTAACAGTGTCGGATTTAAACCGTCCGTTGCCTGTCGATGGTTTGACATGGGTGCTGTGCGTGTCATGTTAACTATACTCGCACATACATACATGTTTGTGTTTGTGTATGTATGTAATAGTCGAGGGTGGTTTGTATATTTTAGATATATTACCAAAAAAACTTTATGAAAGTTTTTTCTTGGATGACTATTAAAATAATGATTACAGTAAGATAAAAAGAGTAAAGATTA
>DWGR01003853.1:0-11722 GCA_018247715.1 Heliconius burneyi | reverse complement strand
GTCTGAAGGAGCTTCGGCTAAGAACCTTTAAATATGCATACATTTTACGTTATGAAATTTTTCTCTTAGTTCACCACATGAATGTAATTACTTTGCAGGCTTTTCTTTTATATTTAATATTTACTTAGTGGTTTTATAATTTTAAATTACATATTATTTAGGAACTATAACCTAAGTGGCTGTTTTGAATGTAGCAATCCTAATTTCTTTCGTTTTTTATTCTTCAACCAAATATTGAAAATGTATAAGAGGAAAAACAATTCTATTTTCACGTTGTATCTCGCTTTTAGCAGGATAAATAGAGGATTTTACTAGTGTTGAAACACTCTGTTTCTCAGTTTGCTTGTAATTCCCAACCGTCACGTTTAAGTTACAAGCTATGAGCCTGCGCCACGATGGCTCGCGAAATATGTATAAAAATAAATAAATTTGGCAGCCCTTGTTACTTAATACTCATTTTTGACCAACAGGTGAACATCCAGCAGCAATGCAGCATGGAGGCCAACTCCGCCTCCAATACCCACTCTCCGCTGCTCTCCTCAGCGTCATCGTCACTCTGATGGGGTGCTAGTACTATACTAAGATATTGTATTGAAATATGCCACTATTGGTTTATACGTTTTTGTATATGTTTAAAGTATTAGAGTAATCATATTTTGATAAATTGGCTGAGTTTGATCTTGATTGATTGATTAAATGGTTTTGTAATTAATTTTGTTTTAGGATTAGTTTTTTTATCTTCAGCGGAGATATACGCAAATCTATTAAAAAATGGAAGATATATTCGTTACAATTTTTGCTCAATTTTTGAATCATTGCGTTGCTTGGGTGGTACTGTTAAATTTCGACGTGGTGCTTTGGTGGTTCTAACCTAACCGTTTTTTTTTCAAGTTAGTAAAACATTACGCGTGCAGTGGTGAAATTCAAAGTTTTGAATTTCACTACTCCTTCCAGCAGTTTAAATATAAACATTCCCATCTAGTGGAAATCTAACCCACAATGGCAGCTATTACAACTAGACATTCAAGACTACGCCACAACAATCTCAAAGAAAAAATATTTTCCTGAATGAGAATTGAACTCACAACCTTCACTTTTACAATCTAACAACTATCCCTCAATGTCACTCATATACGTGTCAGAAAATTAGAAGATCACGAAGCAGTATTAACCATAAAGATAGCAAATTCAACATTCTAATTCAAACTTAAGTATTAGTGATTGAATTCAAAGACATTTCAGATGAAATTAAGCCAATCTATCATAAAATGAGGATTATCCTTTGTACTCAAGATCATAAAATACAGATAAATTAAAAAATTGTATACCATACAGAATAATTAATATTTGGCATAGTATTGTTATCAGTGGAGTTTGAGTTCGAATTCAGCTATATAAACAACAATTTATATGATTTTGATCTTGTATTTACTTAACCAACTTTGAAATTAACATAAGGAATACTTATTATGTAAGAAAAATTTTATGGGTGTACGAGTGCATTTTTTGTAACAAAAGCTACGATTTAAAATGTGATCATTGAAATAGAATAATGAGAATAGTAATCATTAATTCGTTAAATTGTAAATTAATGACAAATCATTAAAAACCATGTGTATATATATTTGTGACATTAGTGCGTAAACTAGTTTAATTTTTTTTTAATGTAATATGAACCAAGTAATGTATTTAAACGTTGTTACTCCGATGTCTCCTTTTTGTTTAATTTCAAACATTTTTTTTAATTTCCAGATTCACGCTGTATCCCGCACTTAGCAGGGTAGGCAAGCGCAACCAGTGACCCCATGATTAAGACACTCCCTATTAAGACGCTTTCTGGTAAACTCTGGAGGCATTGCGTGTTAAGTGGCGGACCTCAACTCCACGCTTTTGCCAGAGCGAAGAAATGATAATATTATATATTTAATTTACTCAAATGGTAATCAAACCCACAGCCGACACGTTTACATTCAGAAGCTATTCCGCTGCATTACTAAGGATTTTATATTAAAAAAAATGTGTTCGAACACATTTTTTTATTTAATTATTTAAAACAAAATGAAGGCAATATTTTTATTTCTTTGATACCTATCTTCTAAGAAATCATTCATTATATAAAATGGCTGAAAGACATAAATGTTAATTTTAGATATTCTTTACTTTGGAAATATCGTTCTTGTTTTAAAATTTCAATTAATTTATTGAAAAAATTATGCCTTTGAAAGTTCGTAATGAGACTTGCGTGGCGCAGCGGCACAGTACCTGTAACCATGTGCTGTGAATTTGATAGAGAAAGTCGAAGAAATCAAATATTTAAATTTTTAAGTTCTTCACTCTGGTGTAGAGGTAAAACGCGGCATCGAGTGCTGCCATTGAACGCGCAGTGCCTCCAGAATTCGGCAAAACGTGGAGAGCGGAGTGTTTTAACACTAGATTCCCTCTGTCTACCTTTTACATGCGGGATACAGCATGAAACTGAAAAAAATATGTATAGCCAACTAAAGTACTGGTGTCCCGTCGTGCCATTTAAGCATGATGGGAATATAAAATTATGTCATAGACAGGTCCCTGATGTAATTACGTTAATGCAGAAAATTTTAGCTTGCACATGACAAACTTGGACGGAAGAGCTTTATTTCGTTAGTATAATATTTTAAATATTTTACGTATAATAACGGTGTAACAGTACAGTTTCATCAGGCGATGGTTGGAGGTTTGATTTTTACACTTGAATGTTTATAGTTCCAAATAATATGACAAAATATGAGGTGGGTTCGTAGCTTTTTTTACGTAATATTTTGGAGCTTTGGCTTTTGGTATATATATATACCAAACCAAAAAGTTTGTTTATGTCCTTTTAAAAAAAATATCCAATAATGTGAGCTTTTTAGTAGCAACAAAAAATTAAGAAACCCTACTTTAAGCGATCGTTCATATGGTGTCACAATTACTTCTATCATCAGATACCACTATTCTTGTTCTTTACCGTTTGATCACGCAAGCAAAACCGCACATAAAAGTTAGTCATTGATATTTTAGTAGTATATTTCAGAATGTATTAATTCTATTTTTGTTACAATATGATAGCATATTTAAATGTATACATGGACGTACTCGTAGTTCGTTTCACAATTGAATCGACAGATTGATTAAATTGTTACGTATAACAGTTTATTTAATACATTTTAATGATTTTGTTCAAATACAACGTGTGTTTTGTTGAATTATACTAAAATATAAAATATATATTTAAGTTTTAATATTTACTTTGATTAACTATAGAATATAATAACCATACGTTCAAAATCAGTTGCTTCGGTAACATTTTAATCCTTGCTTTAATCTTTTTTATCAGCAGTGGGAACCTGGGAACCTAGAGTTAATGCAATCCATTCTCATTATACACCCTTTGTGTACCGTGTTAAGGTGAAGATAAAAATAAAATAAAAAATAAATACCTGTCATGTATAATTTAGAGAGACGGCACTCTGTTTACCATGCACCGCCCAATTGATGAAACTCAATGCAGCACTTTGCCACGCTACCAGACCGACGAAAAAATGTAAAAAACTTTATGCTCAGAGTGAGAATTGAACCCACAGCAGCACAATCGCACACTTGTACACCTGGGCCACAACGGCCTCAAAAAATAAAAGACAATAGTATAGAATAATGTATTTATGGAGGATAAATATAGGCTATTTTTACATAAAGTTTCAATACAACTCATTCTACCTGTCAGAGTTACGTAGGATAACTAAAGTACACTCGTAAATACAAGGCATCGTGGCGCAGGGGCACACGGGGTGTGAGTGTAACGCCGTGGATGTGAGTTCGAGGCCATGATTTATTACTTACAAACATTTTCATTTCTTCGCTCTGATAAGCAAAGAGGCCGTCGTTGAGGTCCGCCAGTCTATACGCGATACCTCGAAAAACTTTATTGAAAACGGGGAGTGTCTGAACATTAAATTCCTTCTGCCTACCTTATTATATGTAAAAAGATTTCCATGTAACCATCGAGCAAAGCTATACTATAAGGTAGTCTTACATAATCTCCCAATATATTTTCAGTACCTTTTTCACGAGCTCAGCCGAATTGCTTAGCTGAAGTCCATTTGGGATTAAGATACTTGAAAATCACCAAAATTGACACGCTCTTTTAGTCAAATTGTAAGGGTTAGTAAATGGCGAACTTTGGATGGATGAACCGACACGCCTACATTTTGTACCCGTTTATATTATTCTTTGAGGGTATTTCGAGAAACGTTTTATCACTCTGTTAAATTTATTCGACCGTTCGTAATGTGTTAGTAATAGAAAGTGAATATGTATAGATATGACTAGTTTTGTTTTATTGTTAGAATCGACTGTATTTGAGGAGAAATGAGGTGAAGTTGAGGTTCGGTTTCCATTCAGGGGAATGTGTCTAGAAATCTAGATAGATTAGAGTTCCACTTAACACGCTATGTCACGTTAAAAATAGAGAACAGAGTGTACTACCACTATATTCTTAATAGTATGGATAAGAAGCATAAATCTTCTTTAATTAATAAAAAAGTTATTCTGTAATTGTTAATTTACAATATTTTTTGCAAGTTGTAACGAGCATATAAGAATTTCGACATAGCTTAATGAGAACGTATGGATCAGTAGTTAGAACGCTTAGACAGTTTCCAAAATTCACGGCATCTAGTCCCGCTACGTTAAAATTTTAATATGTTTTCTTGATATGTTATTCTACCCTCACTCAGTATGGAATAACATTTCAAACATGTTTTGAAGAAAATTATGTTGTTGTATAACCTTGTAAACTTCATATATTCGAGAATCATTTTTATATTTAAAATGTAAGTAAAGTATAAAATTATGTCACGAGCAACTTTACCTTCATTAAAGAGCTAAGCTACACTTGCCTTTTTATACATGCAATGTATTTGTAATTAATTTTATAATTATTGATTTTTTTTTAATAAGGAATATATATATATATATATATATATATATATATATATATATATATATATATATATACATCGTCATGTCAAGTGTCTTTACGCAAATAATAATAACCTTCACGCCGTATCCCGTACATAGCCAAGTAAGTAGAGGGAACCCGAGTAATTAGTGTTAACACTCGCGGTATTTTCACAATCCACGGAATTCTGGAGGCATTGAGGATTAAATGGCAGAATACAACGCTGCCACGACGTTACCAGAGCGAGGAAATGAAAATATTAAATATTTCACTTCCTCGAGTGGGAATCGAACCCATAACCTCAATAACTTTAGTTTTATAAGAAATAATATTAACTAATTCTTTATAGTGTGTTTATTTTATAGTAATTTATTTAACCGTATCTTTGAAATTTGAGTAATTTAAAGAGATATTATTATACAAAAACTTATCATATACTTAAAAGGACGTTGTATCTTATAAAAAACATTTTTTTTAAATAAACAAATGTATCATCCAGTTTGAATTTTGTTATTAATGACGACCTATTTTAAAGAATCTCGCTAAGCGATATCTTAATGTACTATACGTAAGAAAATTATAATTATATTATAAAATATATAAAAAAATCAGTTTGTCGATTCAACATGGAAATTTAACCGTTAGCTCTTAGACTATAAAATGCGGTTTTAAGGTAACCATACCAACATACATAGTTAATATAAGATTTGTAAGTATAGATGAGTTTAATATTTGTTTTAATTTCATTCTGAATAAGAAATGTAAATATGTAATGTTTAAGATGTTATTTAAGAGAATAAATTTACTGATCGTCTTTATATTGTTTTATTTTACACCTTTTATGATTTTAATTTGAATTAGAAACTGGGTCGATCTCTATCTGTTATTAACCGACTTCAGTAAGAAAAAGGGACTATCCAATCCCACTGTATGTTATTTTACATATCGTGTATTGCGTGGCGGAACCTAACGCCATAATGTCTCCTTTTCCACCGCGCTACATCCCGCCTGGGGAGCATAGGCACTGATCAAGTTTGTGGTAACGCCCTCAACTACCCTTACCCGCATCAAGCGATCGGAGTGACGGTCAACTTCAAGAAGCCTATTCTGGAGCTCTTCAGAAAGCACTACCGCCAAACCGTTTCTTTTTTTTTATGGAAAAAGCATGGCAAACGAGCGTACGGGTCACCTGATAGTAAGTGATCACCGCCGCCCACGACACCGCGTATCACCAGAGGAGCTACTGGTGCGTTGCCAGCTTTTGAGGTGGTTGGGCGCCGGAGCCCGGCATTAATTACCTAATGCGAACAACAAGACGCATATGACAACTGACTATACAAGATGGGATTATAATATTTTTATAACAAAACTAAATCCAAATACTAATTAAAAGATTTTATTTCCGTTTAGTACAATATGTTGCCGTTAACACAATTTATTTAAATTATCCATTTTAATAAATAGAAAACAGAACTTTTAGAGTAGGACCTGACAAACATACGTTGTTTGAAAAAATTGAGCAGTACATGAGGAACAAAGTGTTTTGTCACTACGTCCTCTCTGCCTACCCTGCTAAGAGGGTGCAATGTGAAAATAACAAAAAACATAATACTTAAATAACAAAGTCAAATTACTATTCAATATTAAATTTTAGGTACAATTAAACAGTATCCATCTATTTATACCAAAAACGAGGTTTGTGGTAAAAACTTATCCCGCTCTCGCCACATCAGAGTTTATTATTCAAATACTCTCTATTAGTTCCGGTACTCGGGGGGGCTTCGCTCTAATGACGTGGTCCAAGCTTAGCATATTATGAAATTACGCACACAGAAAATAGGCGATAACTGTATAGAATATACCTGTTAGTATGATATTCTATGTATGTTTCTATGTTTGTTTACAAATTTCTCGGAAACTAAGAGTAATATTGGAGAGAGTCTAATTCTTCAAATTTCGTCAAATTTGGATTAAAACAAAACCAAAAATCCGATTTTCAGTACCAAGTGCTACTGCGACTACAGAATGTGTTTGGTGTTACAATCTACATATAAAAATCTATATTTTAGTGTTTAACTAGTAACGCCTGAAGAGCTCCACTATGGTAAGATGTTATTGTATTTTACGATGGGTCAAATTCAATTTCTTTAATTATAGGATTAATGGGTCAAATTCAATTTCTTTAATTATGTTATACTGTAGCTTAAGTCCGTCAAATAAAGGCGTTTAAAATATATATATAAAACGTTAGTCAGAAATTTATCAATATCCTTCACCAGCAAGGGAAGGCAGAAAATCTACTCGTAATGTTATCCACTTACTTATATTATTAATATTGCCTGTTGAGTCGTGGAGTTCAACACCAAACTTTTTCCCTTAAGTGGTGATCGGAGTAACAAAGCTTAGCCTATAAGACGATTTGCCATGCATGACCTACTGAGATACAAATATGACTTAAAGCTCGCGTGCTATAGCTTAAAGGATAAACCTTTATTACCTTTTTATATTATTTTTAAGCTTCACGCTGTATTACGCATATATAATAAGCAGCATAGTGCTAAGACACTTCGTTCTTCTCTTTTTTTTCACTTTTCCGCATTGCGTGTTGAATGGCGGAATTTGATGCCGCGCTTTTGCTTTGTTACAACAGCGAGGATTTATATTTTATTTATATTCACGCTGTATCCTGAATGTAGCAGAGTAAACAGAGTGTGCATAGTGTTAAGATACTATGCACCCCACTTGCCACCGAGTGTTGAGTAGCGGAACTCAACGCCGCGCTTTGGCGAGTGAGTATTCTATAATGTATTTCCCTAAATGTACAATCGAATACACAAACATCGCGTTTACAGCCTCAGCTTTAGTACTATTTAACGTACCAAAGTTATTAGCAGCTTGTCCTCAACACGACATTTTGCAAAGTTATAAATGACACTTCATTTATTTTGTGCCATCACGACAATTACTATCAAGAGAATAGCCGTCGCTTCATTACCTGGATTATACCAGGGAAGTTGAGTTGAGATTTAAGTTCGTTTGGCTTAGTGATGACGCTATTTTTAACCAACTTCAAGGAACGAGGTTGTCAGTTTGGCATGCATTTATGTGTGTATGAAATATTGTTGGAATGCGAATTAAATTTGGGATTGTGTATGTAAGTTTGAATATTTGTTTCAAATTTCATACAATCAGTCCAAGTTTCATCAAAAAGTCAAAAAATATGAACATACAATTTTACATATTAGACCGAGAGGAAGTAAGCTTAGTATTGAATGAATTTGCCGTTCATTTTTCAACCAAATTCGAGACATTATGATGAGTGGCTGAATTCAACTGTGCGTTTTATTTTTTACTGCGCTTTTTTATTACCGAGCGGGTAAACTTATTTCTATTTTAAATTTTTAAGGCTTCACGCTGGTATCCCACACATATCAGGGTGGGCAGATAGAATCTGGGAATCTAGTGTTAAGACGTTGTCTTTTTATTCAGACACTTCCATTTTTTTTTATGAAAAAAGACATGGCAAACGAGCGTACGGGTCTCCTGATGGTAAATGATCACCGCCGCCCACGACACCACGTAACACCAGAGAAGCTACTGGTACGTTGCCAGTTTTTGAGGTGGTTGGGCACCTAATGCGAAACGCAGTGGCATAACATAAAGCCACTAACGCCGGTTATAAATGCCGGGGGTGGTAATGATCCGGTCGAGTCTGTCTACTTAGTCTTACTTAGTCTCCCTCGTACTTTAGTCGCCTCTTACGACACCACCAGTTCCAGGGTGATTCTAAGCCAGGAACACACAGTATAAGCCCGCACACTTGCGCCCCTAAGCCACGACAGCCTCATATTTCTCAATTTTAATAAACACTTTAAAGAATAAAGTCTAAATAGAAAAAAAACTGAGATTCTGTAAGCACTGCATATAAAGTGGCTCAACTTAACGCCGCGCTTTGCCTCGTTACCAGAGCAAGAAAATGAAAATATTAAATATGTCATTCTGCCTAGTGCAAATCGAACTCACAACCGCACGCTTGTGCCCCTGCAATCCCACCATGATCCGAATTATTTCTGTGTGTTATGTTAAGAGATATTGTAGTTTTATAATAGTTTATCTTTTATTTTAACAGCTTTACTAGAGGAAGTGAAATATTTATTTGCTTTTATATTTCTATTTCATCGCTCTGGTGCCGAGACAAAGCGCGGCGTTGAGTTCTGCCACTCAACACGCGATTGCCTTAAGAATTCAGCAGAAAGTGGGGAACGCAGTGTCTTTACACTAGGTTCCCTCTGCCTACCCTGCTGTGTGTGGGATACAGCGTGAAGCTGACTATCTAAAACTTTATTCTTAACCGGTGAGACTGGCCTTGAATGTTTCAAAAAGTAGGTGGTACGTTAGGAACAGAATTTCTTAACATTATGCTTTCTCTACCAGCCAGGATATAGTAGGATACAGCGTTATTCTAAAAAAATAAAAAGAAACTACAAAATACCACCATAATTCAAATGACTTCGTTGCCAAGGTAACGTGGGTTCAGTCCAAAACCACTAATTGTTAGCATTAAAGGGTTAATAATATTTGATAGCTTTGAGGTCTATACAAATGTCTCCCGCGAATTCTACAATGAATTGAAATGGATTCTGGAGTTCGCATTAAATACAAAATGTAAATCAAAGATAAATTAATTTTGATGTTGTTTAAAGATATTAGAACTATAAATTTAAATTAAGTGGTTTTAAAATTTTAACAGGCAGTTCAAAATAGGTGCGGTCATTGTGGCGCAGCGGACTAAGTCCAGCTGTATACCGCATATAGCAGGGTATGCAGAGAGCGCCTGGTGTTGAGTCACTCTCTTCCATAAGCACGACTCAATGAAACTCAACACCGCGTTTTCCGGTACCAGAATGGAGAAACAAAAAGAAAAATATTTTCCACAATGTGGATAGAATCCAACTGGTCTATCTCGAAAAGCAATAAAATTTAAGTACCTATTTACCGCAAGCAAATTATGAATTTAAGTTCTTTTGTAGAATATGTTCCCAAGTTCGCTTTATCTTTCTTGCATATTTGAAAAGACAAATTTGAAAATTATATGGAACCTTTGTCTTGAAGATTTCTATAAATACTAAATTTCCCGTTTCGTGTACGTTATTCGTCTATAATTTCGTTTTCTTAACTTCAGCTTAACAATCTATCTTTCATGTAGCAGGGAAGGTAAAGAGATATTAGTGCTAAAACTGGTCGTTCTCTGCTTTTCACGCTTATTCGAGATAGCTCTCTAACTATATATAAGTCGCAATGTCTTGAAAATTGGCCGTCAAGAAGTAGAGTGTTCTAACGTTATATTTTTTCTGAATATGCTGTCATGAGGGAAAAAATGGGAGCGTCACTCCCATTTTTTCCTTTTTCTTTCACGCTGTACCGCGCACATGACAAAGTAGGTAGAGGGAATAGGGAAACCTAGTGTTACATTTATATTGACTATTTAAACGCTTCCATTCCCCACTTTCCGTCAAATTCTAGAGGCGTGTTGAGTGGTGGAACTTAAGGCCGTGATTTTCCTCGTTACCAGAGAGAATAAATGAAAATATTCAATATTTTATTCCCCAGTGGGAATAGAACCCACAGTCATCTCATATACAGTAGAACTCTTGTGTCACTGCGCCAAGAGTGGCATTTTCCCTTTTGTTTTACAAAAATATAGCTAATAATTCAGCAAATAACACAAAAGTGAAAGTCAAGGTTGATTTGAAAATGTTTTATTGAATATCTATAGACGCATTCCATTTTATTTATTGTGAATGCAGACTACTTGACTCAATAAGCTAATAAAAATATAGAATTAGATGATAAATTTAAAAATCATAACTGAAGGCTGAAATACCGTCATGGCTCAGTGAGATGCACTCTGGAATAAAATATTATTCTTTGCTCTAGCAACAGTGTGACGTTGATTTTTGCAATGTATTGTAGTGAATATGATTGAAAGGAGTACGTAGTGCGTTTACACTCAGCTATTAACCCTACGAAAATATATTTAAATACATAAATTATTAACTTTATATACAAAATTGGGATATAGCAGTTTAAGTAAATGATTAAATTGACAACATTTGAAATTATTATAAAACAGTTAAGTTATCTTAATTTCCATTATCCTCTTTTTAGAGCAATCGGTTAAACCGACTGCAAAGTGGTATTGTAAAATCAAAACGTTATTATTTAGCGTTTGAATGGAACCTCTAAATGGGTAAACGTTGCGGCGTATCATTCCAATGTGATCCCTTCACCCTTGCTGACTATTGATTTCAGCCTAGAAATAGGGTTTCTATGATTTACTTGAAATTTTATAATATTTTTTTAAGACACACTGTCGTTGTTTGTGTGTTCGATTCCCACTCGGAGAAATGAATTATTTTTATTCTAATAACAAGACAAAGTACATCGATTAATCCGCCATTTAATACGCAATGTCTGGAAAATTAAGAGAAAAATGGGGAATTTCCCGCATTCCTTACGTAGGGGAGGAAATTGGGAGAAAAATAATGTTTCTGAAAAAAAAATTAATTTCGTTCTAAAAAAATTATGCATCATTTTTGAGAAAAAGAAATACTTAGAATTTAGAAAATATTTAATTAGAATATAAGAGAAATTTGGGCGTAGAAGAGGGAAATGAAATCTTACAAAGCTTTTAATTTTTCTTTTTCAAAGGAGATTCCATATAAATACATATGGCAAAATTTA
>DWGR01003852.1:0-11723 GCA_018247715.1 Heliconius burneyi | reverse complement strand
AAAAAGCTTGGAACGGAGTGTTTTAACACCATCTCGCTCCTGCCTTCGCAATGTTATGTGGGAAAAAGAGTCAAGCTGTGTTTAAATTGTTATTTCTAAGTCGATTACTTAGATATTATTTTTTAAAATTCAAATAATGTATTTTGATTATGATCATTTGCCAAAGTGTCAAGGTGACATTAATTGAGTCTATAATCGTTCAAAATAAGAATATTACATATATTTTTTTGTAGTAAAATAAGAATATTAACAGAAACAGTATAAACAAAGTGCATTAAAAACTAGCAATGTTGAATATCTGAGATATTGCTCCAAAGTTAAATATAAAAGTACGATAAGATAGATATAAGAAAATAGATAAGACTCATTTTGCTTACTTACAAAGTATATTATACCTTAAATGTTTCTTTAAATGTAAATATTACCAGCTCTTTTCTGGTTATTTTTTTTTATTCTTATAGATTTTTGCGTAGGGAAATTATTAATTATCATTTATTAGCGCAGGGGCACAAAGTGTAACTGTAAAATCGACTGGTTGTGGGTTCGATCCCCACTCGACGAGATGAAATATTTATTTAAATGTATATCTCCATTTTTTTGCTCTGGTGTCGAGGCAAGACCGCGGTATTGAATTCTGCAATTCAACACGCAAAGCCCCCAGAATTCAGTAGAGAGTAGGGAACGAAGTGTCTTAACAGTAGGTTACCTCTGCTTACCCTGCTCTGTGCGGGATACAGCGTGAAGCTGAAAAAAATACTATTTAGTTAACGGATAAGTATAAATATCTATTAATAAACATTTTGCTTTTACAGTTTGAGAGTTGGCTGTCATCATGTTCCGAATGCAACGAACAAGTGCTAACGAGTGCTAGAGCGGCTTTGGCCAAAGCAAAAAAAGTGACCAGCTGGGCGGACAGTCATAAAGATGACATATGGAGGGTTTTGAGAAACGACGCTCGGAAAGTTTCATCTTCAATATTGATTGTAGCCGTTTGTTTTATCAGCTTGGTCTTTGGATTTTAGTTAAATATAGTAAAGAAATTAGATTCTAATAAGTATTTACTATTTTTATATTTGTCTTTATTACCTGTAGAATAAAATAAGATAAATATCGTATATTATTTTTAAGTAGCATTTATTCGTAGTATAAGTATGTATTTTTGATAATTCTAAGTAAGATAAACCGAAGAGATCCCATTCCACTGAATGAAATCTGTAAAAAATAGTTTATAGCTATTAATAAATTAATTTTTCAAATAAAGTACCTACCTATATGAGATTATATTTTTGGCTTTTTATTTAAAAATCATATTTATCAGCTTCACGATGTATCCTGTACACAGCAGGGTAGGCAGCGGGAACCTCGTGTTATGGCACTCCGTTCCCCTTTTTTTATAATATTAATAATGTTTAATATATTAATAATTTATAAAGTTTTTTATAGTAGAGCTGACAATAAAGCTAATTAGAGTAATTATTGTGCTTAAGAATTCCCTTAAATAAATATCTATTCAATAGACTGTATGAAGAAGAGATTCAACAAAATATTGCACTTAAATAGTGTAATAAAATATTTAAATAAGTACGTTTGTGTATACCAAATGTATTTTTAACTCATATATCACGCGTACATATAAATGATTCTGATTGATAGTTCGAATAATTCCGAATCCGTATAACTGAAGGCTATCGAGTTTCTACTGTCACTATTTTTTTTATAAATTTGTAAAAATAGACGTATATGGTGAAAAAAATATTAGAGGTGATGTAGTAGTGTGACTGCAAACGCGGTTGTGGGTTCGATTCCCACTCGAAAAATGAAATATTTATTAAAATTTATATTTCCACTTCAACAACAACAAACTACACATTATTTTTTTCAGTTTCAGACTTAAGAAACAACATCCGCACTAACTGCCAAATTTTTGAGGCGTGTTGAGTTGCGAAACTCAACTCCGAGCTTTGCCTTGTTATCAGAGCGAAGAAATAAAAATATTTATAAATAATTATTGATTATCCTGAGCGACTTTCGAACTCACAACCGTCGTCTTTGCAGTCACATGCTTCTGCCACTACACCACGACCGCCTCATTAACGGCTTTACTTTATAATATTAGTATATGTATAAATATACAGATGTCAAAATAAATATAACTACACAAAATTTCTATTGTTAACCCCCATTTTCCCCGATAATAAATAGCCCTTATGTCTTAATTGTATAGAAAATAGGGGTTAAAGCTTAAATGCCAGTTTTCGTTGGCGCCATTGGCGCCAATATTTGGCCTCCGCACGCATCGCAGAAGTCATTTGAACTCGCGTCGTAGTTGGACGTATTTTTCGTACGTTTGTCGGTTTTACTAAATAAATATATCTTCAAAAAGAAAAATGTGTGAAACAGTAATTCTAATTTAGTGAAATAAGTAAATAATAAAATTTATATTTTTTAAAAAATAATATTGGCTGAATAAAATGGAGTCGTTGCTCCTTGTTTTATTCCTAATTCCATTTACATCAGCGTATATAGTGGAAGAAGAGTGTCTGAACTATACAGTGTATCCGGTGCAATATGAAATCACTTTAGATCCTTATATTTATACAGATGGCAGGTCATATTATAATGGCCACGTTATAATTACGATTATTGCGAACGCACCAAATATTAACGTTATAGAATTAGACGCCAAAGATATAGAAATAAATGGTGTTATAGATGTTTTTGAAAAAAATATTAATTTAGTGAACGAATACAGGCCGTTTGAATATGATAAAAACAGAGGGAAGCTCTATATTTATTTAAAGGAACCTTTGAAACAGTATAGTGTATCTCGAACCCAATACTACGTCCATATAACGTTCAGCAAGAGAGTGGATTTTAACAGTGATGGGATTTTCCTTGTGAAATATGAAAACGAGGGAGGAAATAACGAGTGAGTCATACATACATTTACAATGCAATAAATATTTTTATAATACATACTTTTCATAGATTTTTATGAAAGAGAATTATTTTGTTATTTAATATTTTTTTATTTGTGGTATTATAACATACCCAACAAAAAAAATAACATCTTAAACTATCAACATAAGACCAACAATGTTAAAACATTGCAGCTCAACTTTTAAAAATAGTACAATTGAAGTAAGGGACCTGTGTCAAAAATGTTCCACTCAAATGCATGTTGAGGAAATGAGAATAAGTCATATCCTTTAAGAATCACACTCACCAAGATTACAGTTTCTATGGTATGGCATTGGTCTATATACCAACATTATTATCTGAGATAGAGATAAAGAATTTTCTTTTTAAAAAGTATAAATACAAAAAATATAAATGAATCCCTCTCCTTATCCTGCTATGTGCGTGAAAAAGCTTGAAGCTGAAAAAAAAGCTATTGACTAGTTGAAATGAAATTAATTGACAATAACATTTATATTATTTATTTTTCTCGAGTTTCGTTACATGTTACATAAAGTTGAGTTTTCATATTTTGAGGGGAAAATTAGAGGAAAATTGGGGAAAGGCGTGTCTTAATTTTAGGTTTCTTTCTGACTATCTTGCTATGCAGGAAAAGCGTAAAATAGGTTTTTTTTCCTGTAGTGGCAATCGAACCCACAACTATCGCGTTACTGCGTTGCGAAAACTACGAGTTGGTAATAATAATACATGTTTACTATTGGTCTCCCACACAAAATGTATGTATGTATGTATATTGATCACTTCTTTATATGGTAAGTATATTAAAGGTAACATTTTAATTTTATGACTAGTATTTTTCTTATAATTTTCTCATTCCCTGAAATGTTATATTCTATACTTTTTAAGTGTTTTTATCCTTTTCCTAAATGTGGAATAACATTTTAAAAATGTAAAAAAATGTTAAATAAACGAAAATAGTTCAATATTAATATTTTATTAAAAACTAGCGGCCTGCCAGCGGCTTCGCCCGCTCGAGCTACATGATTATTTATTTAATAAAAAGAACGACTGACAGTCATATGTGTTGATGTCAATGAGTGATTTACTCGTTCAGAAACAGACTTAAATGTTAAATTATTGATTTGGGTAAATATTTATAATATTCTTTGTAAAATAACTGTAATGATTGCATATTACGAAAAATACCCAATTCAAATCGAATAACCCAATATCTAAATCGAATCTAAAATAAATAATCGAATATCGAATCGAAAATATTTAATTGAGAACCTCCTCCTTGTTTTAAAAGTCACTTAAAAATACAGATTTATTACAAACAAATACAGATTTATTTCAAGTTTAAGTATAGATATAGATAGATTGCTTTATAACATAATTGCAGGCAAACTCATACCTTGAGCTCATTCAAATGCCGATAACTTTTTTTATTGAACCGATTTTGCTGAAATAAATTTAAGTTATTTAGTTGAGTTAAAACAAAGCAATTGGTGAAAGTTTGAAGTAGATCGGTTTCTGTACTTTCGAAGATTAGCTTGATCATACATACAAAAAATTTTTTTTGCTTTCTATTTTTCATTTTTAGTGTCCCTCTATCCATTTTAGTCATAAATTATGTTTTAAAGTTAATTTGAAATGTCATTACAAATATATGTATATTTTTCTAGTTAGATTTTTTTTTGTAATTAATCATCTTTACCGTAGATCTATTCAACCAATAAATTATCCATTACGTGAACTAATAACCCTTGTTAATAGCTCAAGGATCATTAGACGACAAATGACGACACTGATTTTAAAACTGAAGACATGTATTCTTTATAGCTGTCTTGTCTTACATGCTTTGCAGGCAAACAGAATCTAGTGCTAAGGCACTCCGTTTTCCGCTTTTTACCCAAATTTTCTATATTACAGACATTTCATTACCGTGAATTGCTTTACCGGAAAAGATAAATTAAAATAAATAAAATATAGGTCATGGCATTCGTGGTTGGGATGGCGCAGGGGCACAAGCGTGCATCTCGACTGGTGTGAATATAATATTTAATATTTTTATCTCTTCTCTCTGATGACGAGGCAAAACATGGCATTAAGCTCCGTCAGCCATCATGTAATAATGCTTGAAGTATTCTGTGGAAAGTTGCAAACAAAAGTGTCTCAATGGGAGACGGAGTGTTTTAACACAAGGTTCCTAGGTTTACTCTGCCTAAGCTTACTGTGTGCGGTATACAACGTGATGAAAAAAGAATCCTAATTGACATTAATTATTCTGTTTTAAGGAGGACTAAAGAACTTGAAACTTTTCCTTCTATTATTACCACAATAAATTGTATGTATCTACGAGTATATTAAAGACTCCGGATCCTATCATATTAAGTATAATTTTTTCGTACTTAACAAACGTTTTTGTACAGACAAGCTAACGTTTAAAGACTTTAAGTTAACAATATCTAATCTTTATGAAAAAATAAATACAGATATTGGAGGTGCCATAAATACATTTGAAACTATACAAACATTTCTAAATATAGTCGTCAATGCTCTTGATGCAAGGTCGTTTTGGTAAACGTAACATGCAGAATAGAGTACTTCAACATTTTAAACAATTTAATGATATTATAGCTTTAAAGCACATAATAGCATTTTCTTCCACTCTGATGAGAAGCGGAGAAAGAAACAGAAACGAGAACGGTGTGGGTCTCTGCTTTAACTCACAATATTTCTAAAATTGGGCGAAAAATGGCGAATTAAGTTATTTAACGCTATGTGTTATTTTGGATTTCTTTTACTATTTATATATATATATAAATAGTAAAAGAAATCCAAAATAACTAACCTTTAACATTATACAATGTTTTCTAATAAAAGTGATTTCTTATCAACGATGCTTCTGTTTAGAGCCCCGGCTTTTATTTTATTTTCTCATAAGTTACTGAGTGAGCTTAGTAATACGTTTCTATTCTTTGCTTTTCCTTCCTACTGATTAGATATAAAGATTTAAAAATGAAATCATAATCAGCTTCACGCTGTATCCCACACTGCTGCACACAGCAGGGTTAAGACACTTCGTTCCCAACTTTCTGCCGAATTCTAGAGGCATTACGTGTTGAGTGGCAGAAATCAACGGCGCGCTTTGCCTCGACACCAGATCGAAGAAATGGAAATATAAACGTAAATAAATATTTCACTTTCTCGAGTAATGAACGAACCGACAACCGTCGCGTTGCAGTCACACCCTTGTGCCGCTGCGCCACGACGGCCTCATATATAGATAGAATAAATATATTCTATTCTTAAATTTAACGAAATCTCTTAAAACTAAGTTTCCGTTACTAAAATCTTTCAGACATTTACCTACTTACATGAAATTTGAACTCATTACCATCTGTCATCATTTTTTTTATAAATTTATAAATAAATTATGAAATAGCCAATCATTATATCACTTGGATGACATTTGCAGTTACGGTAAGTGACGATCTGGTTCAATTACTCTCAAGGACAATCATCGAAGCATATAGAGTTTGGTAAAACATATGCAATGAATGTAAGATTTATATTTATATTTACGTATTTTTTTAGCTTCACGTCGTATCCCGCATATTTTTAGGATCGGCAAAATGAGACTAGTGTTAAGGCACTTCGCCCTCCACTCTCCGCCGAAAATATAGGCATTATAATTAGCGACGACGGAAAGAAATATTGAAATTTGCAATTGCAATATTCAATATGTTTTTTCCTGGCACCCACAACCTGTCATGTTTACGACTCCTGTACCCCTATATTCGTAATCTGACCTAATACTCCACCACGTCTGGTTTTATTTTATGTAATAGGTACAATTACTATAATTTTATGTATGGAAGATTTTTATATTTTAAATAACTAGGTTTTAACTGCAATTTACCCGCATGCTCATTTGAGCATTCAGGTGAACCACAGTTCTATTTAGATATAATTAAAAATAATTTAGTTATATTTTGTTTTGCTTACTAAGGCTATGCTATATCCTGTAGCTTTACTTGACGAATGAACTATTCAAGATCAAGCTGAATATTTGGGTTGGTTGAAAGAAAAATAAATTATCTATTACGTATATAGATAATTTATTTTTCATTACACTTAAATTTAAACATATAATTATCAAAACCAATTTATTTTCACAGGTACCTCTTCACAACACGGTTATCACCGAATAAAGCAAAATATTTCTTCCCGTGCTTTGACAACCCTCAATTTGAAGCCGTTTATAAGTTTAAAGTGAACTTAATGCCTCCTAGAAGAGACTTTCAACAGTGCAATACTACTTTGGTTATTGCTGATAAGTTAAAGGAACATAGGTAAGAAATATAATATTGTAGTCAAAATTTAAAATAATATTTTTTTTTATGTGAATAGTCGAACTAGTAAGTCTACACACATAATAGAAATTAGTTTGATGAAGAAGCTTGTTAGTTTGTAGATATACGGTAAAAAAATTTGTAGAGTCACAAAAATATTTAGCAGCAGAGGGAACCTAGTGTTAAGACACTTCGTTCCCTACTTTTCACCCAATTTCTGAAACATTTCGTATTGAGAGATAGGACTCAAAACTGTACATGATCTTGTTACCAGAGCTATGAAACTAATTTACTTCTCCAACTGACTTACGAACCTACAACCATCACGTTTTCAGACAGACACTCTGCCACTGCACCATTACAGCATAAAGTAATACATATAAGGGAGCAGTTTTTGAGTTATGAAATATATAACACACAATGTTTTAAACAGAACGGAAATAAAATGGCTTAAATATCTAAAACGTGTCACATAATGTAGCCTATTCAATCGTTATCCAATTATAAATCACGTACATGTCAAACTGATAACCTTCCTTTTTAAAATCGGTTAAAATGCTTTCTATTCGATGAACTCCTTTACTGTAGTAATAGCTTTTTATAGAGTCTATATTTAGATGATACTCTTACCTAAGGGCCCTAAGGTACAATAACTGACATCGTTTCTACCGCAATCGGTTACCTTATACGGGCAAGGTAAGGGCCCGGTGTGCTTTAAAGCGATTCTATATTGAATAGTTATATTCGTTACTATATTTAGAATTTTATTGTATTCTACGGGATAAGTGTAATGCCTGATAAATAAGTCGCGTGGCAATTAAGTATTAATAGGATAATATAAAAATACTTGTTGATGCCCATTAAGGTTGTCGTCGTTGTTGAGGTCTTTAAGATGTAAAATATCGTTACTTTGGTTCCTGCAAAAAAAATTCTCTTCGTGCTCCTTTACGCTCCCTAATTTTCCATGCCGAATTTAATTTTTCTAAAGTCTCGTAATTTCGTTGGTGCTTTGTTTGTCAGTCATACAGTAACGTAAGTGTTTTATAAAATATACAGCTGATATTTGTAGATTCCTCGATAAAAATAAAAATCAATGAAATCACGCTGTATCCCGCACACAGCAGGATAGGAAAGGGAACCTAGTGTTTTTAGTGTTAGAGTTTTCGAGACTTGTCTTTTTTTACTACCAGGGACCAAACTAAATATCAACCTAATAACCAACAAGGTAAAATTACACTTACTTCCAAATATAATTAATATAAAAATTGTAAAGTGAATTTTAGAGCTTCAATTTTATCTTGAGACTTTTGAATATGAAGTCGATGAAGTCGATAATGACACAATGCGCTTTTATATAAGGACTATAAAAATAATTATTAATCTTCAAAACTCGCTCGCACTTGGGGCATACGATACAAAGTAAATGTGATCAATTATATCAAAGAGCCGGTAATAATTTCTAATTCTAAGAAGGACAAGACCATTTAAGCTATGAAGATGAAAGTCAAAAGTACCGGATGTGTACAAAAAAAATAATCGATACACCATATTTGTGGGTATATTAAAAATATGGTTTGAAGAAAGCTTGCTAAGTTCACTGTATTTGTAGGTACAAGATTTCAAAGGACATGATATGGTGGTGTTGCTAGTTATTTGGATGGTAGTTTCCTTTTGGAGGTAACATTTTTCTACAAGCACTTCATGTAAGTCAGGGTAAGCAGAGGGAATCTAGTGTTAAGACACTCCGATCCCTATGATTCGGACAATTATCGAGAACTCAAGGCCGCGTTTTCTCTTATTACCAGAGAGAGGAAATTAAAAAAATTCATTCCCCGAGTGGGAATCGAACCCACAACAGTAGTGTTTATAGTCAAATGCTATGTCGTTGCCTCACAATGGTCTCAAGAGGTTGGATAATAAATCTATTGCATATGTGTTCCTCTCATTATAAAATGTATTGAATTTAGGCGGAAAATTAATGTATAGACACTAGTTTCTGTCTAACTCTTGTTATGCACATTTTATATGTAAAGCATTTTTTTTTATTTCACTAAAATTGTATCTTAACAAACAAATACAATGCAATCAAACTCACAACCATCACGCTTAAAATATGCTGCAATACAAAAAATCAGCTTCACGCTTTATTCCGCACACGGCAGTGTAGGCAAAGCGAACATAGTGTTAGTACATTCCGTTCCCCACTTTCTGCCGAATTCTGGAGGCATTGCGTGTTGAGTGGTAGAACTCAACGAATAAATAAACTCAATAAGCGAAAATTAAACTACTTTATAAAGCTACTACAGAAAATTTAACTTTTTAGATCTGAAGAAAAATACACGATCATCGAATTCATATCATCTCCTCAAGTAGCACAACACCAGGTCGGCTTTCACCACTCCAACTTCGGCTATCGACAGATCTCGGCCAAACGTACCAATGACACGTTGAGAGTATGGGGACCCGTACATTATCTCAAGCATTATAATTTTATACTACATTTCGGAATATCTATTATTAACCTTATTCATGAATATGCTGGTATAAATCGACCTCTTATGTATGAACCAATAAATATAATTGGTATACCAAAAATCTTGGATGGTTATGAAATTGGAAGTTGGAACCTGCTTACAAATGGGTAAGTAAGAAGTTTAAAACATAGTTTATCTCATGATCAATGTTCTTTTGGATAGTAAATATATTTAAAAAGTAATAGATCTTTTTAAACTGGGAAATAAAAATTATATAAAACTAAGCGCGTAATTTGTGCTTTTAAATAACTTTCGTAATAATGTTTTTTATTCAAGTAGTATTTGTTATATCTGGCTGAATATCATTGGGTATCGTTAGCTTCCACTATTTAGGAGACAATGCTTTTTTAGTGCGAAAATGTGGAGAACGAAGTGACTTTTCACTATATAAAAGTAATTGAACAGTAAAAACATTTATTATTTTTATTTTCATTATAGCAGAATAGGCAGGGGGATCCAAGTATAAAGATATTCTGTTTCTCATTTTCCATAAAATTTTCAAGATCCCTATCTATCCCTGACTAGTAATCGAACCCGCTAAGTTATTTATATATAAATGTTACTTCTTGAATATTAAAAACATGCTTAGAGCTTCAATATTTATAGAAACAATATTAAGGTTAAATAGTAAGAAGCAGGTGTTCTATGTGTTCCAGACGTACTGTATATATTATTATAACCTTACAGACTTTAACAAAATTTTATCAAATTTATTCATTTTAGTAGTTTTATGTTATTTTAATAGCCAAGCCTTGTTCTCATTCGACATTGATCAAGGCATTCATATTTTTAAATGATAACCTAAAAAAAGTGTATTTTTACTAGCGGGCCCGTGCAGGGTTACGCTTGAAATACAAATACTAATAAAGTTTTAGTTTAAGTCAATTCAGTAAAACAGTTGTATAATATAACTGTTACGACAATTAGCAAATTTGTCCAACTAAGTACTTTAAATTGACATAACTTTTTTATTTATGAATTGATTGTAATAAAAGAACATGTAGGATGTTTGAAAGCTTGCCAGAATCCAATAGTGAAAACCTCACCTAAAACTCTTACGATTTTATTATAAGTATAGATATACATTGTGGGGAGGGACACCATGTGAAAGTAAGAAAAACATTAAAATTACGTAAGCCCTAAAATATAGTGCATATTCATTTGTAGAAACAATAGACTCGCAGATATCTACAATTATACAAGTATAAAACAAGTAGAACGTATGACATTTGAACTGGCTCAACAGTTAAGTCGCATTTGGCTTGGGAACCCAGGAGAGCTGCAGCGTACTCGATGGAAGGAAGAATGGTTTAAGGAAGGCGTCGCTACTTATCTTGCCTATTACTTGTTGGCTCAAGTAAGTAAATTATGTTAGAAACATATGAAAAAAAAGTAATTACATTATATGTTATTTTACTCGAAGACATCGTCACGTAATTGTTGTGGGTTCGATCCCCATTCAGGGAAATGTATTCTTTTCATTTTGGCGAATTTAGGCAGTAAGCCGAGATCGTAGTATTTTAAGTCTAGGTTCACTCTACCATATTAAGGAATAAATCTATAATAACCGTTGTTAATTTTTCAGATTGTCATGTATAGAATATTTTTTTTAAAGATTTGTTTGGCTATTTTATTACACTTATACACAAGAAAACTTAAATTAAATATTTAATAAAACTTCAGGATTGAGGTAGTAGAACCGAACCAGCTTATCTTGGTGATGATTTTAATTAGACGTAATTTTTACATAGAGTTATTATTATAAATATTACTTATAATTATTATACCTTACAATAATATTCATAAATAAAGAAAATGTGCGTCTGGCATTCGTCGCAGTTAATCTTAGACATTTATTTTTAGTACAATCATGGCGACTTATCAAGGCACCGTGAATCTATCAATAGTTATG
>DWGR01003851.1:0-11725 GCA_018247715.1 Heliconius burneyi | reverse complement strand
CGAAGCACGTGCTTCATTGTGTTCAGCTATCGCCTTCGCGATCTCTACTGGTCTCTGTAACTCTTCCATTTTCGATAACTATGATATAACAACAGGAATTTGGTTCTAATATGGGAAGGAACGCTATAAATGTAAATAAATGTTATTAATATTAAGGGATTTGGTCACTAATTATATTATATTTTTTATTTTAATGCTTATTGGGTATTTTATGGGTTAATAAGCTGTTCTAATAAAAGGAGAGAAGTTTTTATTTATTATTATAATAATGTTGTAAAATAAAGTTAACTTTCTCTCACTTTTAATCCAGCATTTAGCAGCATAAAGTTGTGCCATTTCACAATAATGACCTCTATTATTCAAAATGCAAAGTATATTATTTGTCAAGCTCTATCTTATATCCTTCACGTAGCAGGGTAAGCGGAGGGAACCTGGGAACCTAATGTTAAGACATTCCGTTCCTATTAAGACACTTCCGTGGCCCATTTTCCTCCAAATGAAGCTAGAAGAATTGCGTGTTGAGTGGCGGAACTAAACGCTGCGCTTTCCCTCGTTACCAGAGTAAGGAGACGAAGATATAAAATATTTTATTTTCTCAAGTGGGAATCGAACCTAAAACCTCTCCAGTTTACAGTTGCACGTTTGTGCCTATGTTCCACGATTGGACTCAATACATAAAATATATATACATTTTATATATACACACAAATAGACTACATAATGACTCCTAGTGAAACAATCTGGTCGTTTTACCACAGGGCCGTAACAACACCACTAAAGCGGTTAACCGTTAGTTCCATCGATGTTTACATTTATCTTATTCCGTTCTACAGTTTAGAAACAAGTTAAAATTAAATATTGTAAAACAGAATAAAAATAATAAAAAAATATATAAATAGCTAAGCCAAAAAGCTTTAAATGTTGACAATAATACGCCATTCATATCATTTTATAATCATCAACTTACAACACATTCCATAAACAAATCGTAAACTCTTTGCAAAATGGAAGGCCGGCACCCATTTAAATTATAATGGGCTCCTTGGTCCTCCTTTAATCGGTTAAAGAATAGGCCGCGACTATTAATCCTTCTATCCATTCTTATAACCTTTCACATTTAAAATATTAGTAGGATAATAGACTAGGATAGGGTGTGACTGTAACGCGACGGTTGTAGGTTCGATCGCCACTCGAGGAAATAAAATATTTATTTACGTTTATATTTCCATTTTCTTTACTCTGGTGTCGAGGCAAAGCGCGGCGTTGTATTCTGCCACTCAATACGCAATGCTTCTAGAATTCGGCAGAAAGTGGTGAACGGAGTGTCTTAACACTAGGTTCCCTCTGCCCTTCCTACTGTGTGCGGAATACAGTGTGACGCTGATTTTATATCCAACAATACTCCACTTAACAGAGTTTTCTGCAATATGGCATCTGGTTGTGTGCTTGCAAAGCTAAGACCGTCAACCCATTGTCTTTACAACGCCACGTAGGAAGAAAAATCCATACGTACATACATCGACTGATAAACACATTACTCACTTTTGCGTCGCCTAGTAAAAAATCTATAAAAAAAATGTTTCTTAAATAGATTTCTTATTAACTTCAAATTAAAAGATTCTTTCAATTGATTTAAAAATATTCAGAAGAGAAAAATGCTGAGACTATTTTGATCGGAATTTTTGTCTGACAAAAACTTTTTGTCTTTGCCTGGCAATTTTTATCTATGCTTTTTATCTTTCCCTTATTCGTACTTACTTTAATAGCTATATGAATTAACGTAACCTTGCATATCTACGAGTATATCGACGGCTCATGTATATAAAATTATATAAAAGAAAACGTTTATTTCATACGAAGATTAAATTATAAAGACTTAATTTCTGAAATATTTAAATATAAATACTATGTCATCCAGTTGTTGCTGTACTGTCGAAAGTAGTGATATAAGCCTTTGTACTCGTGTTTTGTGCCTACTATAACAGTTATAAATTGGATTAGTTTAGAATATCGTTAATATATATATTTAACGCCTTAATTGAAATACTACATATATTTTTAAAAGGAACGACATTTTGTTTTAAGCATCAAGACTTATTTTAGTAAACAACCTCCGCAATGCTGCTTCCCTTGTTTTGACATTCTATTGATTGGTCACATTAAGCCTGATGAGGGTTGAGCGGCAATTTGATGTGAATCCATTATTGGAAATGTTGTTGCGAACAATTTAGAATACATACGAGTACCTAGTATGTTGACAATTTGTATGATTTGATTCGATTGTCCAAGAGATTGGTATTTTAATTTTATATACAATAAAATATGTTTTTGACATTTATAATCTGTATTGTTTGTAAAACACCCTTAACCTTTAACTTATATATCCGTATAAAAAATGTATAAAATAAATATTTTGGTATATTTGAAGTTGTTAATCTAGAAGGGAAGATATTACTTAAGAATGTATATGTACATGGTGTACAAAATATATAAGTACAAAACCATAAGACAATAGAAATCTGTTTGGAATTAATTCTTCAAATATATTTTGTAAATTCATATATTTTTGTTTGTCGTAATTCTGATCGCTCAAAGCATATTAAAATTACATTTTTCAAATATTTCGATGGGCAAAAATTTTAAAAATAGAGTTTCAGCATTGTCAAATAGAAGCAATATTGTCTTCTGTTACTGGATCTCTTTTAAACATGCATTTTCCTGTTGTGTAATTCACTCTGTTTTTACCGTACAACATCTTTCGTGTGTTCTCCATACAACGTGGTACACCCGGAACGCCATAATAAAAAGAACAGAACAGAACAGTCTTCTGTTACGATATCGTCATCTTAAACGATCACCATATAACCTGGTTTTAACAAATGATAATAAACTGATTATGATTACAAAAAGTCCAATTTACAGCAAGGACTGGGGTAGGGGGGGGGGGGAGGTTGTAATTTTGTGACTGATAGTCCCCATCACAAAATTATAAATCTATTAAAAAACGCATATTTAATCTAAAAATTCATTCATTCATTCTTTAATTCTATCTCTAAAATCAAGACTCACATACCCAAAATACTTATTTCATGATAATATATAACATATAATGGATTAGATTGTTTGTTACGGAAGAGCCACAAGCCAACCACAAAGGCGTCAGGTAATAACATGTAAATGTGCTGTAGGGTCACTATGTCAATTTTACATGAGACGGGTAAAGTTATTTAGAAAATTTATAGTAATAATAATACCTCTAAGCCAAGGTCTATCTAATATAAAGAGGAATAGGTAATTTATAACAGCATCCATCTGAACTTTGACTGATACTAAAATAAAAATGTCTAAAACAAATTGTATATTTACATATAAATTAATTTTTAATTTCTTTCCTTGCGTGATTAATTTGTTTTTATCCACTGTTCGTTAGCTTTAATTAAATTTGACATGTGAGTTAGTACTAATAGTATGCCTTACTTCGACGCTCCACTAACGATAGAATCACGCACGACTATTCAGTTTATGACTTTGCATTATGCGGACATTAAGTCTACCTTTATTATTTTAATGACATTTGCTTCATAATGGTACTCCTGTTAATATTATATATGTATAAGTTTGTGAGGATAGATGTTTGTACCACTATCATAAAAAACTACTGAACAGGTTTTTATAAACCTTTACAATAGTTTAGGTTATACACCAGAGTAACACATAAGCTACAATTTATGTTAATATTGAAGAAACAGTTTCACAAGATTTTACGTACAGGTTTGCAGGCGTGGTAAAATAAGAATAACTAACACCTTACATTTTTAGGGTCGCAAGTAACTTGGGACCAAGATAATTATCTAGCCTTCCTCAAATGGTAGTCCATTCCTACAACAACAACAATCCATGCCTATATTATAAAGTCTGTCTGTTCGTCTGTCTTTTACGCGATCAGGGTCAAACCCGCGACCCCCAATTTTAATAAAATACTCATATAGAGAAACTTAAGGGTCTCGAGATGAACATAGTTTACTTTTCTTACCCTTAAAATAATGTTTAAAAAAGTCGTCGATGGTATACGAGTATGTTTATCTCTAAGGGTTAAGCAAAAGTAACCATTTTAATGAATTTACTTTAATTTTATTCGGTTTTTAAATGTTTTTTCTTATGAAAATAAGTATAATAGTCACTTGTAGTATTTCATCTAAATTGGAATTATAGTTTAGTGTAAAATATTCTAATAAATAATTAAGGAGATGTCACTGATTCGAAATAACCTAGCTTACGAGCGGCATAGTATTACCGACGCGAGCGGGCAGATGACTTTGACGGTTTTGTAAATTTTCATACATTTTCTAACTATTGTTAATTTTTATGTAATTATTTGTTGTTTATTATTTTAATTTTGTAATTAATTTTAACTACACTTTGCTTCTTCTACTAGAGTTCGAACTGGAAAAAAAAATTCGAAATATTTAGGAAAGAACGTTTGGTTATCTCAGTTCGGTTATCTAACATATACAGATGTTATACACTTAATATATTGTAATTTTAATTATTTGGGGCTTATTATTATTTGGGCTGGCAAAAATTACGCTATTTAATATAGAAATATGTTTAGTTAGAGTAGGTATCTATGTACGCGGACGGGAAAACTTTAGGTAGTTTTTTTAATATAAGGAATTTTCTTATTGTTACTCTCTCAGATATTTTCTTAAGTTTTCACTTTTTATTTTTTTAAGCTTATTTAAATTATTTAAGCTTATATTTTCTTACTAATGAAAACTGAAAATAATTTCATAAATATCGTTAATAAATTTTCGTATAGTTCAAGCGGGCGAAGCCGCGTCCGGGTTCACTAGTTAATTATATTTTTTTAAATAATTATGTGTACGTACTTTTATGACAATTCATTACCGTTACAAATTTCCATAAGAACATGGAAATGAGGCATCATTATGAAACATAGGAACCATAAAAGAACGGAACTGCTGATCATTTAAGGAGGTGCTCAGGTTTCAATAACTGTCGTCACCGGAAGTATATCGGAGTTTATAAGGTAACAAATTATTTTTTCATATGTAAATCAAAAGTGTCTCTCTAATAATAAGATTATTATTATTATTTTACTAAAGAAGTAAGAGAGGTAGAGGGAAACCTCGGTTGACCTTCGAAAACACAGTATCAAAGATAATAGAGGAAGGTCAGGTATGAAGAAGTTGATGTCAGTGGACGAGGCGAAAGAGGTATGTAGAGACCGTAGCGTTTGGCACTCTGTTCTCTCTGACTACCCCGCTAGGAATACAGCGGGAAGTTGTGTTGTGTTGTTGTTATGTTACTATTGTGTATTGGTTAGCAATCGCTAAGCATTTATAAGACTTTAATATATTTAGAACTTATAGACTATTTACCTATTGACTTTCATTTTACGTATTAAGAAAACGTATGAAAACTTGGAGGTAGCTGGATTTGAACCTGAGCCTCTTGGATACCATCTACGACCGACCATACGAAGCCATACATTCTGCAGAGATAAGTTATAAATAAATTAATATGTAATTAATAATACATACATAAAAAAATAACAAACGTGTAAGAATTACAACGATGCTTGGTGAGAACGTATAGCTTAGTGGTCAGAGTGCTACGACGGTTTCAAATCCCAAATTATTTTTTCTCTCAAATTTTTTATACTTTTTTTTACATATTTTTCTTTCCTAAGTGTGAAATTACAGTTTAAAAAATGTTAAAAGGAACTATACTTTTTTTATATCATCAACATAAAATAAATATTAAAATTTAAACACTATACCAACCTACGAATAAAATATTATTCATCAAATGTATTATAAGTAGCGCACCCTGTACATTAGATTTTGCTAACAAGTGTGAAACATAAATGAGTTGCATTTGAATATGTATTCAATACGCGAATATGCTTTTAGAGCTACGAGATAAATGCATAACACACCCTCTACACAGGGGAATAAAATTCCTCCTCATGATCATATATATAATAATACTATGACTCGTAGTCGGGCGTTTTGCTTTAAAACAAAATACTCACTCGTTTCAGAAAACTCTGTACATGAAATATAGGAATTTAACACCGATACAACTTTTAGAAATTTGAAGTTATAACAGAAACAGCTTTATTATTAAACAAAACAAATATGATTATAGTGATTTTACAGCTGTTTACTATATTGTTTTTAAAATTTTATATACTTTTAAATTAAAATATATGACTAACTAATGTACTTATAATATTACTAGAAATTTAAATAAATACTGTGAAAGTGAGGCCGTCTTTGCACAAAATTAATTATAATTTATAATTATAGTATGGAACCTATTCGAAAACAATTAACACCAGAAGTATGTTTAATTAATTAATTGACGTGTTCTAGTCATAAATACAAGTAAGAAAATCGTTTAATCTCGACTGCCAAGAGCAGCCGTATTACCGACCAGCGCCATAGAGCCTCAGTATAGTGTATAATGATAGCTTAGAGATACCTCCTATGTGGGTCCTTAGAGACAGAGCTTTTTAGAAGCTTCCATACGATTATTAATTATATGGACTATTAGATATCATTGTTTAGAAACGGGGCAACTTCAATTGAACTTCAACTCACTACTTCTCTGTATTCCTCTTCAACAATAAATTAAAAATAATAATAAAAGAAAAAGGAAATAAGATAAATAAATAATAAATCAAATTATACTAAGACATATCATCAAATTAAGACTTAAAGTGGAAATCGTACCATATAACATCACAAGCGAAATTATATTCAAATTAATTTGCTGCCAAAATGTATATTTATATTTATGAAACTTAATCAGATTACCTCGAGCGTATTTATGCTCCCACACGAAAAGTTTAGACTTCAGGATGATTTTAGTTTAACTACAACGAAATTTATTCTTATTTTAATTAAATAATTAGTTTTAAGTATTATAAATATATATATTTCAAATTTCAATATATTAACATAGAATTAAATATATTATATAAATAAATCAGCTTCGCGCTGTATACCGTATATATTTTCAAAGCTCTGCGTGTTGAGTGGCGGATCTCAACGTCCGGCTTGGTACCAGAGCGAAGAAATGAATTAATCCCAATCGAGAGGAAATCGAACCCACAGTGGTTGTGTAACAATCACACCCTTGTGCCTTTGGAAATATTTTCATAAAAAAACAAATCCGTTTATAACAATAAATTGGGATTCTTCACATGTTTCCATATTGTAATGATGTAAATGAAAACTGCAAAAACTTTCTACACTACCATTATATTTATTAAACATTTGAGTTTCCATATTTATGCATAGAAATCTACATATCTAACTACCGTCAAAACTTTATTTCTTGTTGCTTTACGAGGCCCGGCTTCACAACTTGCAGGCGCGAATACAAAATAAAAACGACAAGTGAATTCAACAGCATTCACTTGACTGCTGGCAACAAACAAAGCGAAAATTTACAGCTTACTTATCATAACAGAGTTTTTCATTTTCGTACTTTTTTTTGTTTATTGAAAGGAAAATATATTTTTTAATACGGTCCCAAATTGCAACGTACAAAAAATTACAAGCTAGTCTTTAAGTTAAAAATATAATTTATAGTAAACGAAAATTTCTCACGAAACTCATTATAAAAGAAAATGTTTTTAATTATTGACTGAAGAATTACTAATAGGTCTCGACAGTTAATCCTAATACACTATTGGGCTCGTTTATTTTCTTTTTAGTTTTAAGCAGTCGGGCTTTTTCTTTATATATTTTTATTTTCCACTTTTTTGTTAGGATCCATTATATTAAATACTAACAATAGTTCTTAAGTTTAAAATGTTACTAACAAATGTATATGGATGCAAATCTGAAATAAAATTATTATTATTATTATAGTATTGATAATCATGATATATCTTTTTGAAATCCTCGTATTGAACTCTTGAATTGGATACCCTTATTGTGGTATTCGAATTCAAAAAATTTTTTCCTAGGTCATCAATACGTACCTAGCGTAATCATAGCGTCCCACAGCCGTCATGATTATTTTTTTAACATCACCTATTTAAGAACGCTTGGGCTACTAAAACAAGCTACGTTCTGGTCGGTGTCCGGGAGGAGCGGGGTCTAATCCCGCTACGTTAAATTTTTATACGTATTCTAAATAAGTATTTTTCTTTCCTTAGTGTAGAATAACACTTTAAATTTGTTAAAATTCTACCGATACCTCAATTGTGTAAAGCCGTTCAGCGGTTCTGGGGATATGAGGATAATAAAGTATATTACATACATACACACACGATACGCGCGAAAAACATAACCCTTCCTTAGCAGTCGAGAATGAATCAATGTTACTATTTTACGCTAACAATAGGAAGAAACGCAGGTTTTGTTGAAGATAAAATGTTTTTCCTAAATGTGAAAATCTATTCAGTAAGTAATAATTATTTAAATAATTTTAATATTATTGGCAGAGAACTTCTTCTGCAATTTTTTTCACTACAAAGCATATCCCGTGTCCATTTATACTTTTATAGACCTTCGCTTCGCTTCAACAACTACATGGCGACTATAGTGTAATTTGTCAGCATTTTTTACGCGAGCGCACTCTCCACTCTCAGAGAAATAGACAAAACAAACGGATAGAGCAGATGAAAGTAAAGCATGTAAGAGTTAAATCAATCAACGGTACGTGCCGACTGCCGACAACCGAGCCACGTGAAACAGTCTATCAGAGACATATCGGCCGAGCGATTGCTTTGTGCCGCAGGAAATTAGTTTTTAACTCGTGAACGAAATCCCTGTAAAGCTCACAGGTCCAATATTGCCACTATACTTCGTTGAAACTGTAACAAGGCGAATTGTTCTAACGTATTTATATACAGCCGTTTCAGATATTGGCTTGAACAAACGCACAGACAGACAAAAAATTTAAAAATCATTATTTTGGGTTCAATGCCCCCAATATCTTTTCATGTGCCATGTACAGATGTATCAATTACGTTTATTCTAAGTAGATATAGATATAATATAGTATATATTTATCAAAAGGAAATCAGTGAAATTATAAAAATTTTACTTCTTTGTTGTTTATTTGTATGTATGTTATATAATAACAATTATATTATACTCTGTTCTTTTTTTATTATAAAAGCATTTGTAATTGAAGGAAACTTTAATATGGACTAAGCGGAAACTAATTTGAAACGGAAGTACACAAGAAGTAGTTTTTTTTAATATTTAAAATTGGAACCGGAAGAAAGAAATTTTACGATGATTTTTATTTTTAATTTCTTTTAAATTTATGACCACGACTGTATCGAATAGGCCTAGTAATTTATATATATTTATTAAATGCTACGAATCGCATTTTTTCCTGATATAACATTTCTAATGTTATAAAAACAGCACCTTAGAATCAATCCATTATTTCCATAGTTTTTACTTACCTGTTTGGTATTTCATAAGGTCTTTGATAGTAGTACTTATAGAAAATTGGCAATTCCAAGCCAAGAACAACTTTATTTAGAAAGAAGCAATAAATAAAAGTAATAAGTTATCGTGACTAGGACGATAAACAAGGAAAGTAGGAAGTCGTACTGCCCGCTTAAGTCACTGGGAAACTAATCTTAATCATGAAGAATTACAGGAAATAAATAAAAAAATATCTTTATCAATCAGTTCAGTAATACGTATTTTTATCCCGCAAACAACAGGGTAGGCAGAGAGAACCTACCTCGACACCAGAGCGAAGCAATGGAAATATAAACGTAAATAAATATATCACTTCTTCGAGTGGGGATCGAACTCACAACCGTCGCGTTACAGTTACACCCTTGTGCCGCCACTATAGCATTTTGTGTAATTTGACTATAATATAACAATAGGCTTTAGCGGGCGGAGCCGCGGGTCGTCGCGGCTATATATGTACGTACTTTGTAATATTTGTACTTTAATTTAGATAATTAAAAATCTATTTATAATTTCATATTGTATAGATTTTTTAATATAGTATAAGTCATTACTAAATTAATAAAATTATTTTTATTACATTATAGGTACTATCTATTATTTTAATACAGGATTAGAATACCTATTGAGAAAACATATAAAAAATTGAACGTAGCGGGATTTGAACCTGTGCCTCTTCTGGAATCGTCTCTTTGGACGGTGTGTAAATAAGATTTTTTTTTTATGGAAAAAGCATGGCAAACGAGCGTACGGGTCACCTGATAGTAAGTGATCACCGCCACCCACGACACCGCGTAACACCAGAGGAGCTACTGGTGCGTTGCCAGCTTTTGAGGTGGTTGGGCGCCGGAGCCCGGCATTACCTAATGCGAAACGCAGTGGCATAAAGCCACCAGCCAAGCCAGGTTTTTTGAGAAAAGTTACAGAAATAGAATATGCAATCTTTTTACTTTTTAACAAATTCAAAGAATAAATAATTTAGCAATGAAAGAATATAAATAATAGAGACCTAAAGTGTCTCTTTCGTAGGTACCAGAATAAGTGTAATTACCAGCAATTAGTTTTTCAATATGATATTGTATATAGATTTAGGTAAACAAACAAATGTTTCCCTATTGAAGAATATTTTTTTTGTTTTTATAATTGGCTTAAGACATTTTTTAAATATTGCCTAATACTTAATTAGTATTTAAAAAAAAAAGATAATATAAAGCTTCTTTTAAATGTTAAATTTTCCCGGAAAATACGAGAAAATACTATTATAACATGAAATAAAAATTAAACCATAACTATAAAATATGATATTTTTATAAAGATTTTAAATAATAGAGTATGTAATAAGTAAAATGGCATTTACAACGTAAAAACACAGGGCGGTATGTTATTTACTTACACGAAAAACAACTTTTATAAATAAAAGCAAAGCATAAATCTATATATAACATTAAAATAATTTTATATTCAAAAGAAGAAATAACTAAAATTTCTACTACTCCTTACTTAGGTGGCATATTGAAGGTGGTACTTCTATGCTCTGGTTTTTTCCTGCAATAGAAAATTTTTGAATAAATATCGATTTAGACCAATTATTAGTATCTTTTTTCTTAAATATAGATGCTTAATTAACTCGGATATCATATAAGGCAAAATAAAAAAAAAACAAAATTGTTACGGTGCCAAAGAATTAAGTTATTTTTGTCAAAAACAAAGATATCAAGCCGATAATATTTTATATATGTTAAATGTCTATAAGAAGGTACATATTAACATATATTATGTGTGTGTTATTAAAAAAATTGTAATTCTAATAAATATTCTAAGAAAAATATAAAAAATAAAATAATAACTATGTCGAGGCCGTCGTGGCGCAGCGGCACGACGCGATGTTTGTGGGCTTGATCCCTACTCGAAGAAGTGAAATATTTATTTACATTAATGTTTTCATTACTTCGCTCTGGTGTCGATACAAAGCGCGGCGTTGAGTTCTGCCACAAAACACGCAATGCCTCCAGAATTCGGCAGAAAGTGGGGAACGGAGTGTCTTAACACTAGGTGCCCTCTGCCTACCCTGCTGTGTGCGGGATACAGCGTGAAGCTGATTTATTTGTATGTATAAGTATGTCACGCTCACACGTCCCGCTTAATATTAGGTTTCATTATGAAAGTTTTATGAGCAACGTAATCCCGTGTCCCACCTAGAAAGCGAAGCCTTTCAAATTTAAGCAACCTATTTAAGTTCAGTT
>DWGR01003850.1:0-11727 GCA_018247715.1 Heliconius burneyi | reverse complement strand
ACTTCACTTAGGTTCCCTCCATTAAAAGTTACTTCGATTTATACGATAAAGCTTGAACTGGAAAAGCTAGTGAATAACGTGTTAGTCTTTTACTTGTGTTTAGTTTAAGTTGGTTTTAATGTTAATTGAAATTTAATGCTTCAATTTAAAATTAATATTACTTTTAGTGTATATTTAAGTTGAATAAAAAACTATCTTTTCACGCTGAATTATGTGTATGGCAAGGTAGGCAGATGGAATGTTAAGACACTTCGTATCCCATCTTTTGAAGAACTCGTAGGCAGTACTCTACGCCGCGCTTTTACCTTTGTACCAGAGAAGAAAAATAAAAAAAAATCCTACCAGTGGAGATCGAATTCGCAACCGTCCCGTTATATTCACGTCTTGTGCCCCTGCACCATGACGGTCTGAAGTAAAAAATCATAATTTTTAATCTATCTAGATAATAAATAAAATATCTATTTAACGACATGCATAAATCAGGAAAAGGCTTTAAAATATCTATAAAAATCCAAGAAGATTTATGTAACTAGACAGACTGACTCGCATTTGTCTCAATTATACCGACAGGCCATCTGTCAATCGGCGTCCCGATGGAGTGATTCGTTACCGATTTGTTTGCAAGGAAATTATGATCTTGCAAGATCGCATGTGCTGCGAATTATCATATGTGGGGTTCAGTCGTAATTATTTAAATAACGTTTTATATTTTAGGGTTTCGTAGATTAAAAGTTGAAAATTGAATTCTGCAACTTAACTTCCAGAGTTAGCTAGCTTCCAGAATTCGGCAGAAAGTGGGGAACGGTGTGTCTTAACACTTGGGTTTCCTCTGTCTAACATGCTGTGTGCGGGATACAGAGTGAAGCTGATTTATTTTTTATTTATTTTTAATTACAAACTTATAGCTGTAGTTTATTTTATACAATATTTTGTATGATAATTAAATACTAATATTATTCAATATAATTATATACTAATATTTTTCCTTTAGCCTTGTTCTGAATCATCTTTATCTCTCCAATCATCTATTATACAGACTAGGGTTTAAGAAGTTAGCAGCCAACATTTAGGATTGAAGAAATCCAAAGATGAAAAAGAATATCTCCAATATTAATAGGTTGCCAGTACAAAATATACAACCTACCAGAACGTCCATAACGTATTTTTGTTTATGTAGTGAACGTGATTTTATAAAAAAACGTCGTAGCTGTACTTACAGCAACAAATATTCACAATTTATGAAGGACTAATAAATAATGTAAGACGGGACGAGGGACCGCAAAAAGCTTTGAACTTCGGTGACCATAATTCAGGAAATTTAATCATTGGCGCAAGTTGGCGGGCGGACTTACCCGTTGTTTGGTTTTGACCTGCTTTTTACAATATTCTAAGTTTACTTACACAGGTTTTTTTTGTAAATTATGAAGATTTGTACTCATTATTTATTTATTCATATTAAGTTACAATTCTTTTTTCAGAGAATAATAGAAAGATCGATGCTGGTTAAGTTTTAATTAAGAATTATATCTTATGAAAGGCCTCACTATTATTAACACGGTGGTTGTAGGTTCGGTTCTCACATGGGTAATTTTAATTCACCCAAACAGAATCGTAAGTAACGGAAGGTTTTAACACTAGTTTTAGAGGTTTAAAATATGTCTTGTACTATTGATTGATTTTCCTTTTTATTTATACTTCAATTGCGATATACAGAATAGACAAAAGACAGAATCGTATTATAAAAACGGTGGTATTTTCTGGCCAAAATGAACTGAATTAATACAAATAAACCAACATATTTTTTAATATCCCTTCAGTAGATTCCAATTAAGAACTATCATATAAAGACAAAATCTTTCAAACTATACCACAACGATGTATATATAACCTATTTTATACATAATATGTATTTTAAAACCGTCGATCATAAATACGACTAAAATTTTACGATCGCAGTCATATCTTACAAAGTTTTGCCAATCGTAGACGTTCAGTTTTACGATTACCTCGCCAAATCTTTGCAAGTTACACATCCATTCCGATCCCGATATGTGCTATTGCTGAATATTCTCACATAAATTTATGGAGACAGTTGGGGCACTTAAAACTTTTTATGGATATAACTTTGTGGGGCTGGAATTATGTAGAGGGTACGTGTTGTTCACGTTTAAAATATGATATTGAGGCCAGTCGTGTCGCTGGGGTATAAGCATTCGACTGTAAATGCAAGTGGTTGTGGGTTCGATTACCACTCGAAGTATTAATTATCTCGATTTTCTCGATCTTGTGTCGTGGCAAAACGAGGCGCGGAATTCCACCTCGCAATCGTTTCCAACACGCAATGTCTCCAGAAATGGCTGGAAATTGGGTAACGGAGTGTTCTAACACTAGGTTCCATCTGTCTAAGCTACTTGATATAATATTTTAGTTTCACATTTCTCTTATATTAATAGTTCCTTGAGTGGTGTTTCTGCACGGTGTGAGAGTACCTTTCGAGTAACATGATTAATGACCATAAAAAGGATGTTTATGTCCTCATTAGACTTTACTACTTTCAAATATAGCATTTAGCAAATGGAGATATACAAATCACAAAATGTAATTACTGACTGAACAGAGTTGCAATATGCGTTTCGTTATGTCCCAACGCGAGTCCCTTTCCCTTCTATGACAATCGAACCAACAACCATCGCGTTTACAGTCAAACCTTATCCCATTGCACCACGACTAAGACAAACTATGTAACATAGCGATGTTGAAGATGTTAATATTTGTAACCTGCAGCAGGTCTCAGCTGTAATCCATAACAGCTTATGAAATAAAACTTTCAACAATCATAAGTATATCCATGGAATTATTAACACGATTCAAACTAAATAGTGGTGCATAACGACATGGAAGTTGCTCAGCGCCGTGTGTTTCTTGGCAACTAGAGCCATTACGGCGCGCGTGCTCCCCTATCTAACTTTATGGGTACGTGGAAACAATCGCTAAGTGCACACATTAGAACTGTGTTGATTTTAAAATTATATTTTAGTTGGTTATATTTTGGTTATCAAATAGGATGCGAGAGAGCTTAAAGATTTTCAAGTTTCTATTAATATTATTATTGGTCGATCGTGGCGCAGGTGCACAAGCGTGTGACTATAATGCCAACAGAAGGAAATGGCGTGAAACTATGGGAAGAGTAACGAAAGCCGGAAGCATGACTACATGACGGACACGACCGCTCTGTCAAGAGTAGGTATGTAATAGAATTCTAGCGATCGGAGTGTCTTAACTTTAGGTTCCCATGTTCCTTCTGCCTATCCTGTGTGGAATACAGCGTAAAGCTAAAAAATATTTTCTATTATGAGACATGTTATTCAGCTTTAAAATAAAATTGTATTACAACACAAAAACTATATTATTACACTATTAAGTAGGAATGTTTCGATTACGTTTCAATTAAAGAAAGATAAAATCTTCTTTCTAAAGAAAGATAAAATCATAAACGTAATTGAAACATTTTACAGATTCAAATCTCATCAAATCAAACAGAATATATAAAGCATAATTGCCAAATTAAAAAGAAGTCTCTATAGATTTCTTTGTTTTCTTAGTAACATGTAGGTCAGTGGAGGTAGGCAGTATGCACTTAGTAAGGTTAAGCGGAAAGAAAATATAAATGTTAGCTTTTTTAAATGGGTTATAAATTGGTTCAGTAACATTTGAGTACTTTCACTCCACACCAGTTACTCCAGAGAAACGTGAAAGTCAAGAAGCTGAGAAAGGAGTCACTATTCCTATAGAACATTAAGATGAGAGACAAGATGAACATTAAATATTAAGAACAAATAAAGATAAAAATAACGTGGAATCTTTTATAATTTTTAAAAAAACACCTATTCTCTTAACATCCGGTAGTTTAAGCTGAGCGCTCACAATAAATGGCCTATCTAATAAACGGTTATATCACAGCCTGACCCCGCTCTCGTACAGATTATTAATGTCACTGCAATATTACTCTGAACTCCCATAGCCGGTATTTATATTAATTGTTATTGTTACTTCGATATAAATTTTTATCTACAGAAATATGTTTCGGAAAAATTTTATATTTTTCATACTTTGTATGTAAGTCGTCGTGACGGAAAGGACAAGCGTGTGACTGTTGACATTTGGGGTTCGATTTCGATTCGGTGGAATAATTCTTTTAATTCTTCGCTTGGTAACGAAGCAAAAGGCCGTTGGGTTCGTACGCTCAATACACAAAAGATTTACGCAAAAATTGGGATGTTTGTTGTTGGTAAAAAAATTAAGTTTTTTGTCTATGGTGTTTAGATTTTTTAAATTCAAATCAAAATTTTTGTTCTTCTAGTTTTATTAGGGCTGTGGCGTTGACTGCCGCCCAGCTATCTTCCCAAAAATGTAAGGAAAGAATGTTATATTATACATGCGTAATTTAATTTTTCCATACATAGTGACAGTAATAATAACGTGCAAGCCAATTAAGTATTTTTTCATCACCTCCACCGAATTCTAAGAGCATTGCGTATTGAGCGACGGAATTCAACGCCGCACTTGATCAAATCACACCAAAGACAACAAGACAAAAATATTTAATACTCAATTTTAACGTAAAACTGCTAACTTAATTTCATAACAGTATAATATATTACTAATATAGTTGTTTAGCGTCATTTCCTAATGCCACCCGCAGTAATAGGCGTATACGCTAGGTGCTTACAATAAATATCGTGAAATGCTCCACCTTCTACAACGTTTTATTATTATAACTATCTGGTTTTAGTTTGTAAATATATCTTCACGCTTTATCCCGTATACAGTGGGGTAGGCAGAGGCAATCTAGACATCCCGTTTCCCATTTTCCGCCGCCCTGCGTGTTAAGAGCAGGGATGAGTATGACATAAATTTAAACAAATATTTCATTTCTTCGAGTGAGGATCGAACCCAAAATCCGTTGCATTTGCAGTCACACATTTGTGCCCCGTGCGCTACGACTGCCCTCAACTATGCTACTTTAGTTCGTAAATATAGTCTAATTTGTAAATTTCGTATGAAAATATACTCGTACATATAGGTAATGTTGTTGATGAAGATCTTTAGGGCATCTTTATTATTTTATTTAAAAAAATATATATATTTACATATATTTTTATTTTATTATAAAAAAGAATGTCACTGGAAAAACTAGTCAGTGAATAGGGTTGTAATGATACAGCGTGTGCATGTATCCTGATGGGTCGTATTAATTATTTGTGGATTCGATTCTCTCGTGAAGAAATAAAATATTTAATATTATTTTTCCTAGTTCTGGTAAAAAAATACTAAGCGCGGCGATAAGTTCCGCTACTTGACATGAACGCACGGCAACGGAAGTGTTGAGAATTGGAGTTGAATTGGAGTACTTGCTGACTGCCCTAAAATATATATTAATATTTTGTGTATTTCTGTGAAAACACCTATATAGCGAAAAGAGATTTTATTGAATGTAACAAATTATAAGTTTCATTACACTTTACTAAGCATAAAATATCTTGTTACTCTTACTGTTATTTAGTTTGACACGTGGGCGTCATCCTATTGCCTAAGCTGTGACTTGGAATAAGGACAGCAGAAAACTTTTAAAGTTAATTCTATAATGTAAATTTTATATATACGAGTAAATCGGGCGTTGAGTTGAGTTTTTATATAAGGCGTTTTTTAGTCACAAGCGTACATTACATGTGAAGTACCTCCACTGAAATAAATAGTGTATTATATAGAATACACTATTAATAATAATATACTACCTTGCAGTACTAATATACCTTGCATTTTACTTGCTATCTGTCTGTGTACGTATGATAAAATATTACTTAAAATTAATTTAAGTTTACTACTTTAAAAATATAAGATTTAAAATGATCTTAACTTTAATTATATAACTAGAAAAAATCAACACTATCTATATAATCAATGTTTATTGAAAATAAATATAACGTTTTGAAGTCCATCTGAGACAGCGTTACAATATCGCCAATGAGTCGTCGCCACCCCAAAGATATTCAGAACTGAAAATTCCAAAAAATAAATCTGCCATCTTTCTATAGTTACGGCATCTAGGCAGCCACGACTCACTAACTGCACTGTACCTAAAACGTTAAAATAAACTGACCCGTGTCAGCGCTGTCAGGAAGTCACTTGACCTTGTCATAAAATTAAACGCGTTTAGCTAATTAATATAAGTGCTTGAGCTGCGAGCTTCCACCTTAATGGAAATGCCGGAGATAAGGAAAAGCATTCGCAAACTTTGTAGAGCTGTACGTAGTTTCTAACATCTTTGTAAATTTTATGTATGATCCTTTGAACTTTACCGTAGCTATATATTTTTAGCTAAACAGTTTTTTAGGGTGCCGTACCTCTTAAATTCAAAAAAATTCAAAATTCAAAACATTCTTTATTCAAATAGACTATGTAAGCACTTTTGAATCGTCGAGTGAACATACAAACAAAAAGCTACCACCGGTTCGGAAGGCAGTTCTGCTGAGAAGAGCCGGCAAGAAACTCAAAAGTTGCTCTTTTTCACAGTCAATGGTATAATTATATTATTACATTAGCTGGCAGCTATCCTGCATGACATCCAACAGACATTAATTCCATGCATTTTTATCCTCTAAATATTCTTGAACAGTGTAATAGGCTTTACTTGCTAGATTTTTTTTACAGTTATTTTAAATTTTGGTAGTGGCAAATTTAGAATACACTGTGTAATTTTATTATATAGACGTATACCAAGACCCATAAGAGATTTATTAATCTAAAGGTAAAAAAAAACTCTAATAAGATCATTTTATTGTCCGTCCTTCCATTCGTCTGTCTGACTGTCTGTTAAGCGTCTAAGGAACTCTAGGTGATAACGAGTTGAAATATAAATCATGTACTCAGGTCTACGGTTTCTTGATTTCCTGAAAATATCGTATTTCAAAATTTACTTAAAAAAGATACGGCAGTTAGTATTGCAAAAAACACTATAAGGCTAATCAAATTGACCTAGAATTATGAAATTTGGCAACTAGCATCTACAGATAGAACTAGTTTAGGAAAAAATCTGAAGATGAAGAAAATTTGAAGATTCTGAAGAATATATTTATGGTTAAATACTAAAAAAAATATCCTTAAAAAAGGGGAAAATTTGGTATTAAAGCCGCTACTTTAGGTCAGGTAATATTTCCAATTTCTGTACATATGTGAAGCTAAATAAAAAAATAAAACGTACAACATATAATTTGTATAGTTATTATATGAAATTTTATTCAATAAAATAAAAAAATGTCAAAAATTCTAAAGCGTTAATCAATCTCAAATTCGAAAAATAAAAATGGAAGCTTAAAAGATGCTACGCGAGATTTCAAAATAAAGACATAAAAGGTTATCTAGAAACGATTTTCGCAAATTCAGATATCTGGAGCTTTAAGCAGCTTTAACTCCAAATTCACTCATAATTTTTAAACTGCACCCTCCTATCTCACGACGAAGCGACGGCTATTTATTGCTACAAATCGAGGGCTTAAGAACTACTACGTATAAATAAAATCTTTTAAGTTTTTCATTTCTTTCATGTTTTATTTAATTTGAAATCGTAAATGTTGGAAATACAGATTTAGAAATGGTAAAAAGATTTTTGCACGTGTCTTACGGTTAATAAATTTGTATTGATGCAATAGAATATGGTAGTTTTGTTGTATGTTCTTGAAATTTGGTCATCAGGCCATTCTGGCGCAGCAAGTCAACGTATACATTCATTAAATACAATCATTGCGGGTTCCGCACATCGGAGCATAAATAATGTCACTTTTTTCTCTGATCAAATTGCAGCATTGCATTCCTCTAATGAACATCCAAAGCAAATAGACAGCGGAGTGCCTTAACTCTACGTCCCTTGCCCTGCGATGTAGGGTAAACTGTTAAGCTCTTGAAACGATGGAAGATTTTGCTCTTTGAAATTTGTAAATAATCTATTATAATGAGATTCATTAGTATTAAAGGTTCTGTACCTCATAAGAAAAAAACATAACACTTATTCGTTGTCCGTCTGTCAAGATCTCGTGGAAGATCGTTGAAATTAATATCAAATACAAGTCTACTGTTCCTTAGAGCATAGGAAATATTAAGCTCCTAAGTCAAGGCAATCAAAGAGTATCCATATCCGTTATGAAATTTAGCACAAACTGAGAACTTACAGTACAAATAAATGAAAACATCCGAAAAATGGAATAAAAATATAGATATTACATACAAAAAAAAATATTAAATATCTATATTCCTAATTCTTTTTACATAAAATGAAAGCATATGGGTGAAAACTTTCTTTTATTCGCCTCATAATTAAAATCTAAATTGGACATTTCACCTACAATAATGAAATATGGCAAAAAGTTGAAACTTACCTACATTTTTCAACTTTTTATAAATTCTACTTACCATTGACCATGATATTGGTACCTGTGGAAACTATGACCTTAGACAATAACGAATGTTTACAAAACGGACAAAGTATGAAGAGAGAATTCCAGGAAGCTTCATTAGATTCTTTCTATTGATTTCTTAGGATAAGATAAATATAAAATAAGATAGGAGAAAGGCAATATTTTAATATATTAACATTTATTTAGTATACCAGTAATATGAATCTGAACTATTTCACTGACACTTAACAAGATGCTCACAGAAACAGAAATATTTAGTCAAATAATGGACGACAAGGAATACCTTGTACTAATTACATCCTGGATTGCTCTTCACTTGAGATTCTGAAAGGAATTTCTGTCTCAGATATCTATATAGAGGGATCAATTGTACTGTTTCTATTGAAAATACCCAACTGTTTTGTAGAAGAACGAAACTTTCGTAGTCATATTCCTCGAATTAGCTTTGTCCGATATTACAAATTCGTAATAAATTGTGTTTTATGCTAAAGTTAAAATTTATTAATGTTCCAGAAGCTTATTTAAAATTTGTTTAATTTGTAATGTTTATTAAAATGTATGCCTCAAAAGAGCGCAACAGCATGGTTAACAGAGAATTACAGTTACACACACACAAACATACTAATTTAATAAATAACTTTCTGGAGTAACTACTGAAAATTAATTTAAATATTACGAATGAATTTAATGACCATGGAAGTTAAGAGGGGATTTCGTTATATAATATAAAATAAAATATTCCTATATAACAGATTTTTTATTAGTAGATAATTCATATTAAGAGGTAAATAAAGAGTGGAGTGTCTCATTTTTCTTTATCTTTAATTATTATTTTAAACTTTATTAAATTTCTTATTACTAGGTTTAATATATCAAATAGAAGAAAACATATTCTTATAACTATATCATTTTAAATACAATATCACTTTGAAAACTAAAGGCAATTTAATAAAAGAAATCGGAGAATAAAACATTATTAAACTAAATAATTCAAATTGATATACAAACACTAAATATTAAAGGAAGTTTATCAAAACGGTAATGAAAACTACATTTTAATCGGTGAAGCCGTTTCTGAGATTAGCGTTCACAAACGCATCGATATAAAAACACTGATAAATGCCTCCAATAACAAATTTTCTCATTTATCTTCCATATACAGACAGTGACCAGTTACTTTTTTATTACATGTTTAAATAGATATTGTGTTTTTCATAGGATTGATATTAAATTGTCAGTTTGTGGTAGGTATGTAAAATGCAAATGTTAGGGGGAGTGAAAAAAGAACATATTATAATGTGAAAATGAGCATTTTGAGAAAAAGGAACCATATTTTAATTTATTCCTCACAATTTATGAGTATTTGGAACTCAACGCCCCTTGCCCTTGGCACCAGAGACAAAAGATGAACATTTTAAATATTTCATTTCATCGACTGGGGATCGAACCTTCAACATGTCACGCTTACAGATACCCCTTGTGCCCCTGCCTATACTGCTGTGTGCGGGATAAAGCGTGACACCAAAAAAGTTAGATTTAATTATTAACCTCACTAGTCCATTAAATTCTCTGTACATTAAATTTGCGTTATTCGGAATATACCATACTCGTACATGCTTTTTAATATTCTGTCGCATTTTTTATATTTCTATATATATATATATATATATATATATAGATATATATATATATATATATATATATATATATATATATATATATATATATATATATATATATATATATATATATATATATATATATAGATAAATATCAAAATCGTTACTATATTATTTTAGTTTTGTATTCTTTTTACTTTTCATACTAGGATTCAAAAACTACACGGGAGGCCAAATTACCACCTTCTCCCTATATACTCGTACAATTAAGCGTGCGAAGCCACGTTTGTTTCTCTAGTGTATAGAGAAACACGAAAGGTTTCGTAACTTCACGGACAAAACCGCGAGCGCATCTCTTGTTTTGTATAAATAATTTATATTATAATCAATAATATCTAATAATACATAATGCCTCGATTTTGGCCGTAAAACTGAGAACGGAGTGTTTTGTTATTTCCGCTTTCCATGTTATAAGAGTGGGCAAAATATATTCTAATTCTAGATATTTTTAAAACTGACATGTTTTATATGAAAACATGTTAAATGTAATAATAATCACACATAAATTGAATATTGACAATTTTACGTATGTTGATTGATAACCCAACACATTTAGTTTCTGGAACGATTCCAGCGATCATTTGTTTATAATATAACGCACTATCTCCCGCAGCTTCGCGTGGTGTGTATAAATATTTGTACAATATTTTTGGGTGACTAACTTTTATTAATGGTAGCAACTCTATGCGAAATATGACTTGGCCTTCCAATTGCTGCTACTTAAAAATTGTTTTTTCTAAAGACAAAATATAGACGGAAAAATATATTTAATTGTTTTTTATCTTCGCACGCGTAGCAAGGTAGGCAAAGAGAACATAGGATTTAATGTTAAGACACTCTGTTCTCATTAAGTTCCCTGTATTTTGCATATATCAGTGCAGGCAAAGGGACCCTGGGAACCTTCTCTCCCCCACTGATATGTTTAATATTAAATACATAAAATAAACAGAATGCAAGCTCGTATAGCAGAACATAAAAGCTAATTCACTAGATGCATTAACTACATCCTCTTTAACACTGCGTAATTGGCAATTGCTCCGCTGAGCCAACTCAAATTGTATTGCAATTTCCTCATCGTGAAATAGCAGTGTTGAATAGTACGGAGAATTCAATGTACTTGCGAGGTTAATAATTAAACTTAAAAAATAGTTTCACGCTTTATCCCGCTTACAGCAGGGTAGGCAGAGACTAGTTAATGTGAAAGTCTTGTCCTTTCTAATGCCTCTAAGAATATGTTTGCAAAGTTTCATGATAATCGATTGAGTAGCCTTAGAGTGACGTAACAAACCTACTTACACACATTTATAAAGTATGAATGATTATAGGTACTTTATTAGTACTATCTTAATAATTAAATATCAAAAAAGTGGGGTTAGTAAAATTACTACTTATTAGAATTTGCCAATGGAACGCTCGATTATGCTTTGGAAGGCCAGTCCAGTTGTGGGCCAACGTTGATGATGATGAAGACATATTTTTGGACTAAATTTCAACACCAACTCTATTTATCAAATATACTTTTGATTATACAAACACTCTGCTGTTGAGGCAAAGTGAAGTGTTGAGTTCTGCAACTC
>DWGR01003849.1:0-11728 GCA_018247715.1 Heliconius burneyi | reverse complement strand
AAGAGCGTCTTAATATTACTATAACGGCCCTTTTGACCGAGATTCTCAGCTTTCTCAATTGAGGAGTTGACAAATTTTCTGACGCCCCTCAAGTTTATATAATTCTAAATTAAATAACAAAAATTTTGTTATTAAATCATATAATACTGTATTGGAGACAATGTCGTATTGGGTTTTGCCTGCGGCTTCGCCAGCGTAGTTAAATGGATATAACTTAAGAGTACCTATGCAACATGCCACGGAAGCTTCAATCTTTTCCGTAATTGCATCATTTTTCATTGTTACTCGACTTCTATTGCGTGCTTGATGCAATATACTCGTAGCCTATGGATATAGCCATCTTCAAAAAACTGATGCAAAAAAATATTTTTCGACGCAAAAAAGTAGTACGTGAGATAGTCGCACTTAACCAAACAAACTTGTATTGATTAATATTGAGAATAAGTTTTCACATAATTGTTTCATCGGTTAGACCAAATGAAATTTCGTTATATAAAGCAAGCAAAACTAGAAAAATATTTCAAGGGCTTATTTTTTTTTGTTTTTTACATATTATATTAAAATAAGCAGAGATAACTTTGTGTAACAATATTTCAGTTATAATTATAAAGACCGCCTTCCAAAACCGTATGTACCATACATTTTTAACCGACTTTCAAAAAAGAGAGGTTCTCAATTCGTCGGAATTTTTCATTTAATTACTTTATTTTGTAGATATAGCCGTTTTCCTATTTAACAAACACACGTACACCCCCACATTTAAATCCACAATCAATTACTTAACACGATATTATCATACCAATAAATGACTTAGAAGCTGAACTTAGAACTCAAGTAATTACCTTTAAAAAATTCCTCTCGCGTGCTATTTTACTAAAAGGCTTTCCAAATCCACTCTGAATCTATATTGTGTTCGCGTGCCAGGAAAATAAAGGAATTCTTCCTTACCTGTCTGGCTGATGGTTTGCTTCATCAACAAGATTAATCGCATATCGAGTTAAAAGCTTAAAGCTCGGTGAAAGCTGCCCTCGTATCTAATTTCATTTTAAAATGCACTGGATATAGCAAGTGGCTGAAAAAAGAATATTTATTCTATATATTGCAAAGATTTCCATTTTGTTTTAGATGCAGAAATTTTAGGGTAATGATGCTTTCTTTCTTAATTCGTTTTTATATAAGTATTTTTTTAAGGCCGTCGTGGCGCAGCTGCACAATGGTGTGATTTAATGCGCTGCCAAGATTGACTGGTTGTGGGTTCGATCCACACTTGAAGAAGTGAAATATTTATTTACGTTTATATTTCCATTTTTTTCGCTCTGGTGTCGAGGCAAAAGCGCGGCGTTGAGTTCTGCCACTCAACACGCAATGCCTCCAGAAATCGGCAGAAAGTGGGGAACGGAGTGTCTTAACACTAGGTTCCCTCTGTCTACCCTACTATGTGCGGAATACAGCGTGAAGCTAGAAAAAATTATAATGTACATATATATTATATATTAGAGTATATAAAATGTAAATTTCATCTAATTAGTTCACTCTAAGCTTTCCAAAAATAATTTATTAAGATAACTGTGATAAGCAGTGTTGGTGTTGCATTTCTATATTTCATTATACTGTTCTTTATATATGCATACGTAGTTTTTGTTCTTCTAATAAAAAAATGGCGAAACTCAACGCCGCTATCTATCAAGATACAATATGTTTATGGACCAACTTAGATATTATAATAATTTTAATAGCTCTAGTGGTCTTAAAACAAACAGACTGTAGTATAGTTGAAAACAAAGTAATCCTTAACCAAGAGAAGGAAGGATGTTCTTCATATAACAATATCGAACATTCTCATGACGTTTAACTATTAGCAACTTATACGGAATAATTCAAAATTTACTTTCAAAAACCATGTAAAATGCGATTAAATTCTAATCCAGATCTTCTTCTTCCTGGCATTAATCCCGGCTTTTGCCAGGGTCTGCCTATAAATTATAATCTACATCTATAGATATAAATTTCATTAAAGAGTCTGTATATGATTTGACATAGCTATATATACGATACTGAAACACAAATAAATAATTTTATTTTTTTGTCTCTGGAACAGCCGAATAGATTTTTAAGGAAGTTTCACTAAAAGATAGAGGAGATTATGGAGCACCACATAAGGAATTTTTATCCCAGAATTCCCGCGGTATTGGGATATACGTGTTTGTGGTACCGACCGTAGAAGTAACTAAATAAAAATGCTGGGCTATAATTGATCTTGAAGACTAATTTATAAGTCCAGCTAAACTAAAAAAAGAGTCTCTAACAAAAGCTTTTCAGCGTTGTGATCATTTTCCATGGATAATAAAAGTTGATGATAGAACATTTGATGAACAATCATGACAGAGCAGCTAAACTATAAGAAATAATGAAATGCCAACTTCATTTAAATTATTGATATATTCAAAATCAAATCAGCTTCACGCTGTATCTCGCTCACAGAAAGGTAACATAGTGTTAAGTCACCCCGTTATCCACTTTCCACCGAATAATATTCATATTTTCTATTATACTTCGATAAAGAAATGTTATAGATGACGCACTAACATATAAAAACTAAATATATATTGTGACGATTGTGGGGTCAATTTCTACTTAAGTAGAATAATAATTATTTTAATTTCCTCGCTCTTGATCTATAACAAGCCGCGGCGTTGAGTTCCGCCATTAGTCTGTGCGTGGGTGACGGAGTGTCTTAACACTAGGTTCCCTCCGCATACCCTATAACTTATGCGAAATACGAAACCAAAAAAAAATTTTAACTAAACACAAAGATTTAAACAATCGCACTTAGACCCATCAGTCAAGCTACAAACGGAAGACATCTAGCAAACAAAGAAATAGCTTTATTATGTTTAGACGAGTGCTTTTTACCGGGAATGGGCGGAAGTGACGTCAGAGCGGTTTGCGGGTGCGCTTTTAATGAAAACCGAGAAGCACTCTCTTAGGGCCAGGAGTAAGGCATTATTGTGCTTGGCTTGGTATTATTGTGTGTTAATACATATGTTCATATATATAAACATGTGTTATTAAATGTTTGGGAAAATTGCTTCATGCTGTATTCCGCACGCAGCAGAGTAGGCAGAGGGAACCTAGGGAGACGTTTTTGTTTTGGCGCCAGAGCAAAGAAATGAAAATGAAATCAAATCAGCTTCACGCTTTATCCTGCACACGGTAGGGTAGACAGAGGGAACCTAATGTTAAGAGACTCCGTTCCCCACTTTCTGCCGAATTCTGAAGGCATTGCGCGACGAGTGGTAGAAATCAACACCGCGCTTTTGCCTCGACACCGGAGCGAAGAAATGGAAATATTAACTCAAATAAATATTTCAGTTCCTCGAGTGGGGATCAAACCCACAACCGTCGCGTTACAGTCACACCTTGTGCCGCTGCGCCACGACGGCCCTGGATAAAATCTTTAAAAAACATTTATACGTTTTTTTTTTAATTATAATTAACAAAAAATATTATACATTTTTATTTTACATTAGTTTAGGTACTGGGTTATACCTTTGAAATAGACGCTCACTTGAAGGCCCAGCGGGTTTCTTAGCGGAAAATGGAATGTAAAGTGCAGAGGCTTCCTCTACAAAACACGTGGTTCGTGTTACAAAATCTTAACAATTCTTAACGATTTATAATGTACATAAATATTTTTTTTCATAATTTCACGCCGTTTCTCGCATTTTACAGGCTTGGCTTTTCCCTTTCGGGAACTTACACGTTCCCTTCTAGAACACTTCTTTCCCCACGCACCACCCAATGCTCAGAAATAAAATGACAGGATTGAGTCTTGAGAAGCGGAACTTAACTCCGTTTTCTATCATCTTGTAATAGCAGGAAAATGAAATTAATTTATTTCTCGGAGTGGAAATCGAATCTACAACCGTCTTGCTTCCAGATGCTATAGTATACCTACTATCTTTGGTATCGTAAATCATTTATGCTGATAAAATCATTGCAGTGTTGAAAATTGCCTGCTTGCTATTTAGTATAATGGGATATGTAAATTTTATAATTAATTTTAAAATATATACCAATGTTTTTAGCTTCACGTTGTAGCCCGCACAAAGGGAAACCTGGAACCTTGTTTTAAGACATTGTGTTCCCATTAAGACACTCAGCCTCGTTACCAGAGCGAGAAACTGACAATATTAAACATTTCTTCTCCCTGTATGGATATCATGGTGGCCGTCGTGGCGCAGCAGCACAAGGGTGATATTGGGGATCCCCACTCGACGAAGTGAAATATTTATTTACGTTTATATTTCCATTTCTTAGCTCTGGTGTCGAGGTAAAGCGCGGCTTATAGTATCAACACGCAATGCCTCGAGAATTCGGCAGCAATTGGAGAACGGAGTAACTTAACACTAGGTTCCGTCTGAGTACTGTCTGCGGGATACAGCGTGAACCTGATTTAATTATGAATGAATCCACAAGTCATGACGAGATCAAAACATGCAATACAAATTGGCCTATAAAACTCCTACTTATTTAAATTTAAATAACGAGCGAATCCTTGAGTAGAGGCTAGTGTAATATATTTGTAGAGGCTATATTAGTATTTATATACTTTTTATTCTAACACCAGCCTATAGAAGAGTTCACTTGTTATTTTATTTCCTCCTGAATAAACCAGGAAATCGCTTTGATAAGTCCCAACAGCAATGAAAGTCCTTACATTTTTTAACTTCTTTCCTGCATTCACGTTTTAATTGGAGTATCGCGGTAACGAAATTATTTTTGAGCATTTATTAATAGCTGAGTGCCTTTAACTCGCGGTTAGCCCGACGAATGTATATTTAACTGTGTTTGGATTTAGTTTTATTATATTATTTAAAAAATAAATATATATCAGCTTCACGCTGTATCCGGCACACAGCAGGGTAGGCAAAGGGAACTTAGTGTTAAGACACTCCATTATCCACTTTCTGTAGAATTCTGGGGGCTTTGCGTGTTGAGTGGCAGAACTTAACGCCGCGCTTTGCCTCGAGACCAGAGCGAAGAAATGGAAATATAAACGTAAATAAATATTTCATTTACTCATGTGGGGATCGAACCCATCGAACCGTCGCGTACAGTCACACCATTGTGCCTAGGCACAGGGGCACAAGTCATATGTTTGTTCTATAAATTATTAATTATTATAAATCCCATCCTCAGAATGAGAATGAGCCAGGTCACCACGCATTAATAGAGGTAGAGGAAAAGCAGAAGGAAATTGGTAATTTATTATTTTGAAAAAAAAAAAATTGATGTTCCACCGACACGTAATATCTTAAAAATGGAACTAAAAGCGGAGAATGGAGTGTCCGGATTGAACCTGCTGTATACACCATGTACACTTGTGTACTTCAGAAAAAAGAACTAGACTAGACTTCAGAAGAAGATTATTTTGTAGTATAGAATTACAAGCAAACTCAAATAAATACAATACGAAGCACAAATCTCAATATCCTGTAGATTTAATAACACACTTCTGAAGAGACGAGATGAAAAGGACACGGGAGGAATTTTCATCGCAATATCTTTTGGGAATCCGAGTCAACCGCTCAACGGCATGCCTATGGCCGTAAACACTGGTTGAAATATATGAAATGAAGAAAAATAATAATATAAAATGTCTATCTGTTTGGAATTATCTCCAGAAATATTAAACAAGTCTGATTTTTTTTTCTGATGTAACTTGTACAAATGGGCAATTTAGATAATAATAAATAAATAAATAAATAAATAAATTATAATAAAATAATTCGAAAACTAAAATATGGGATAAATAAAGAAAACAAGGCATAGGCGCCTAAGCATTTATTCTGCTTGTATTTTCTAATAGATAGGTACGTACAACATTTACTTAAGGTCATCGTTGAGCAGTGCAGTGCAGTTGAGTGTGAACGCGACGGTAATGGGTTTGTTTCCCACATGAAAGAATGAATTGTTTTGATTATCTCGATTACATAGCAAGACAAGCCTCACCAAACGCCACATCTTGCTATATGCGGCTTCTCGCAGTATCCCGCACCTAGTGGGTTAGACAGAGGAAATCCAGTGTTAAGACACGCCGTTCCTCATTTTCTGCCGAGTTCTGTAGGCATTGCGTGTTGAGTGGCCGAACTCAACGCCGCACTTTGCCTCGACATCAGAGCGAAGAAAATGGAAATACAGACGTAAATAAATATTTATTTTCTTCGAGTTGGTATCGAACCCACATCCATTCGGACGAAATCACACCATTGTGCCGCTGCACCACGACGGCCTCTCAAAATAGTTATACAATTGCAAGTGCTCTTTTTTCCATACCAAAATATTTTTATTCAATTTGAAAGTATGAAAATATTTTATTTTACGAGCGCGTTATGCGATCTATGTTTTGATACTGCTCAGTATGTTTTTTATCCATTTGTTAATAAAATAATATGAAGTTTGGTTGGTCCTGTAGCTAGCTAAATGTGATGAGTAGAGTTTTATTACTAGAATCTATATTTCACACGTAAATAAAAAAAATATGAAAAGAACGTGAAAATAGCTTTTAAGAACCTATTCACCGATATTTCACTTTACATTGTTTGTCCATATTCATTTTTTTCTCAGCTTCACGCTGTATCCCGCATGTAGGTAGACTAAGAGAGACTATTGCTAAGACCTGCCCTTCTGCTGACCTTGTTCTGCCGGATTCTAAGGGCATTGCTTATTAAGTAACGGAACTCAACGCCGCACTTGACCACCAGAGGGAAGAAAATATGAAATATTGAATTTTCTTAAGTGGGAATCGAGCCCACAATCTGTCGCGTCTATAGTCGCCCGTTTGTACCATTGTGCCACGAGCTGCTCAGTTTTCTCTTTAATTGTCCATTCCATCCCTCTCATAAATTTATTTAATTTTGATAATTAATACAAAAGCCAATTACCTATGTTAGTATACTTAGTGGTGAGTTTCCATTATTATCTAACTCCTTAGTGACACTCGCAAGATTAAATGAGATGATGTAAGAATCCTCAATATCGATCAACCCATTTAGTTTCTAAAACGCCTGATAAGAATAAACATATATACACAAATAGGCTGACGAAGACATTACCCTCCTACGTGTCGCGAAGTAGGATAAAAAAAGCATATTACGAGATAAATTATAGCAATATAGTGCAATTTGCGTATTTCCATCACAATTTCGGTATGAAAATAAATAGCTTCTTGGCGTGGAGTAAATTTGACTAGACAGTGCATCATGAGATGTACATGAATATTTGATGTGTAAAAGATTTATGTTATATGATTTATAAAGACACGGGAGGCGTTTTCGCTTTGTCTGTTCGTATGAAATGTTATAAAGTATAAAAAAGAAATATACATACTTATTTTTTAACTTCACGCTGTTTCCGCATATAGTGTACATTAAAGGATTGGTAGGGAACCTTTATATTTTAGGTAGGGCTTATTAGCCGTAATATGTTATATGAAAAATAAAGACATGTAGCTGATGAGTTCGATTGATTTATTTTTTGTTCCTCCATTCAACATGCACTTCCTTTAGAATTCGGTGGAAAGTGTTTTAATAGAAACGGAGTGTCTTAACACTTAGAACATATCCCAGAATAACGCTATAAAGCTAACATAATAAAAAAAATAGCGACGCGAACAGATCTCAGAGCAAGTCAAACTAGCTGCACAAAGTACGACCGCCGCTCATCGCTTTATTTTTATAATAAAAAAAGATGAAAATAAAAAACAAAAGAAGTTCGTTACAAATAGTAGTACTTAGGATAAGAAAGTACATACATACAACTTGTAATGTATAACAGTATTAATCAAAGTGTCGGTCTGGAGTGAACGCACTTACCAGCTAATGCACCTGCTGAGACTCTTTGTACAGTTACGTTTTAGTGTTACGTATATAAAGGAGGATAACGAAATTGTTACTTTATAATTAAGCGCTTCGTAGCACGAGAGTGTGACTGCAATACGATGGTTATTGGTTCTATTCCTACTCGGAGGAGTAAAGTATTATTTATTAATATTTAGGAAAAGATCTGAAAGCTTCTGGTAAAAAATAATAACCATAAGTAGCAAAAAGCGCGTATTTCGACACTATAAAGGGAATCAAAAGGGAACCTTCATAGTAATCTAGAATTAATAAAATGGGCAGCTAGCATCTACAGATAGTACTAGATCAAAAACCCAGTATCAAAGTTACTAAAGTGGATGTAAGTAATGTAGTGGAGTAAAGGAAGTGAAATATTTATTTACGTTTATATTTCCATTTCTTTGCTCTGGTGTTGAGGCAAAGCGCGGCATTGAGTTCTGCCACTCAACACGCAATGGCTCCAGAAATTTGCAGAACGGACTGTGTCAACACTAGGTTCCTGCTGTATGCAAGATACTGCGTAAAGCTGATTTTTTATAAATTTCTGTCGAAATGTCGCTTTGTGTCGTTACCAAAGCGATGATATGAAAAGGTTAAATATTTAATTACCTCGACTGCGAATCGAACCTATAACCTGCCCCTGCGCTACTACTGCCTGTAAAAATAGCACACATTAAACAAAGGCTAATTAAAATTCTCCACTACGAGTTTAACTAAAACGTCCCCATATTTGTATTAACTACTAATGAACTGTAGCCGTGTTTTGTTACTTTTAGTATTTCCCCTTTTCTTGGTCACTTTTTGCGATGAGGCAAAAAGAGTAACAACGTATTGTACGGCAATTACAAGAATTGCAGCCGGTTTAACTAATTTTGTTCGTATAATAGGTAAAATTGTGTTTAATTTTCGCTATAGCAAGATTTACAAAAAAAAATTAAATTTAAATCAGCTTCACGATTGGTAGGCAGAGGGAACTTAGTGTTAAAACTCTCCGTTCTCAATTTTACTCCAAATTCTGGAGTAATTGCGCGTTGAATGGCGGGACACAACGCCGCGATTTACCTCGACACAACAACGAAGACATATAAAATTTATATTTTATAAATTTAAATAAATATTTCATCAATCGAGTGGGGATCATACCTACAATCAGCTTACAGTCACACTTTATGCCCCTGCGTCACGACTGTCCTCTTATGACGGCGTTAAGTTTTTTTATATAATGTCCATTTTGAAGTGATTCAATCTGCTTTTCAATATGCATACACTTCAAGTGACTTTGTAATATCTTTCGCTACTCAACAATGCCTCCAGAATTTAGTGGAAAGTGGAGAACGGAATAGGAACGGAGTGTCTTAACACTAGATTCACCAGTTCCCTCTGCCTATACCGATACAGTGTGAAGTTAAAATAACATTTTATGTAAAATCCGCACAAACAAACGACGACAAGTCCCTAGAAATATAAGATAAATGCATAAGATGCATGCAACAAAAAAAATACTACCATATTTCTTAGCTGCACCTCGACAAATTTCCATTTAAGTTGCAGCACAAAAACATATTTGATTAAATATTTTTTCATTATTTCACACAAGATTAAAATATTTACTACTTATATATACTACAAGTATATACATGTATTTTGTTAATGAACTTTTGTTATTTAATTAAAAACTGGACTGCGCTCGTAAGTTCCCCCTGTAACCTACATAACACAATATCTAATAGCTTGAAGTATTATAAGGTTCAGTTGGTGCAATAATGACGTAATTGCATTAAAAAAACAAGTTAGATATGTAAACGTATGTAGAAAGATTGTGTACAAATCTTGATTGATCACCTTTACGTTATTTCAAAACGGAAGGAAGAGAGTCGTGGTGCAGGGTTACAAGCGTATAGCTATGAACACGATAGGTTGCAGGTTCAATTTGCACTCTAGGGTATGGAATATTATTTTTTTATCTTCTCGTTTTAGTGACGAGGCAAAGTCCGAGGTTGGTTTCCCCAATTCCTAGAAAATACTAAGTTATTACCCTGCTGCTATTAGTCTGCATAAGCAGGATGCATCGTAAAGCTAAAAAATATATTGATAGAATTTTCCACATGACTCAACACCGAGCTTTCCTTTGTTAACAGAGCGAAGAAATGGAAATATTTCGTTTTTATTTACAAGAGTAGAAATCGAACCCACAGTCGCGTTTATAGCAGCACGCCTGTGTTCCTGCACCATGAAGGCCTATAAGAATAATAAAAAGCATTTATATCTACTCTTTCAATCTATAAAAGTCAACTTCGGCGGTTTAGATAATAAAAAGTTTGAAAACACATATTTTAGATGAAACTCATAAACTAAAGACACAATAAAAATGCTAACTTTCATTCGATTTATAGATAAAATGTTCCTTTTGGTCCACTTTTAATACTATTCTATTCTATGACAGACAATACGGTCTTGTTTATAGGGTATGGCTCGTTGGAACTTGTTTTATATTAGATTTTATGTAAAATTTTAAATTATTACTTTACTTTGCCTGTGTAATGGTTGTAAGCTCAAATTTGGTTTGAGGGAATGTCCATATTAAAATTATAGGCATATTCTATGCTGTCTTAAATTTATTAAGCAACTTCACAATATTTCCTACTATGCGTGAAGTAGAAATAGGGAACCAAGCGTTAAGTCCGTCTATTACTCAGATTCCCACATTTTGACTCTGACACAATGAACTTCGAGATATTGCGTGTTGATTGACGGAACTCAACGCCACGTATTGTCTTTTTACCAGAGCGAGGTAACAAAAAAGTGCCACTACGCCCCCACAGCATCAATTAATTAAATATATTAATCACTCAGTTTCTTTTATATTGACCACCATATAAATATATTTCAAAAACTTTCCCAGAGCTCATCAAAAGTAGGCGGAAAGCCGATAAAAATAGCCAAGCAACGTGAAAACGTCTAAGGCAAGTTAGCCGTACTCACAAAACGGAGTTTGGAGTAATGACATTACTAACTTCTGCCTACCGCTACAGTTAAGTTATAAACTTTTTGTTAGATAACTGAAAAAAAAATTTTTTTTTTGGTTCACGCATTGGCAGACATTGTCCTTATATTGGTTTATTTGGACCGTAATTAAGAAAAAAAAGCGGCATAAGTGCGCGACTATAAGGGCGACAGATTGTGGGTTCGATTAAATATATCATTTTTAGGGTCAGTCGTAGCGGAGGGACAAAAGTGTACTATAAAAGCATTGTGGGTTCAACTTGTACTTAAGTACTTGAAATATTTAATATTTTCAATTCCTTTGGTAAATAGGCAAAGCGCAACGTTGAGTTTTACCACTAAATATACAATGTTTCCAGATTCCTACAGTAGCCCAAGTACTACTGTATACTGTGGTACTATATACTTATATTATAAAGATAAAGGGTTTGTTTGGTCAAAAGTATTAATATTCGAATCAATTCGAACTGAAAAAATAAGTTTGTTTAAATCCACTTATTGAAAAAGTACGAGTATATATGTAGGTTTGATCACGATAATCGTTCTGCTGTCACCCATTACAATGGGAATAGAACCCATAGGCTGTCGCGTTTATAGCCACACGCTTGTACTCCTGCGCCACGACTGGCGTCAAATTAATATTTATTCCCTTTTTATTAATGAAAAACGCTTTAAGCCCATAACATGAACCATGAAGTCTAACGCCCAACGTCGCTACCTACAAAACTTAACAGAAAACTATTTAACTAAAAGGTACATCGTTTGAAAACATTTCCTTAGAGGAATTATTAACTACTTAACTGGCTATGAGACGCTCTTTGACA
>DWGR01003848.1:0-11728 GCA_018247715.1 Heliconius burneyi | reverse complement strand
ATATATAACTTATACGTATATATAACTTATACGTATATTTCTACAGGAAACCTTTGTAACAATAAAGCTTGTTTCACAACTTGCTGTAGTAGTTAAATTGGTTTTTCTATTTCAATATCAATTACAATGTCTATAATTTTATTTGCTTAAGTTCAAGCTTATAGCCTTTACTTATTATTTTTTAGCTTCACGCTTTATCCCGCACACGGCAGGGTAGACAGAGGGAACATAGAGTTAAGACACTCCGTTCCCTACTTTCTGCCGAATTCTGGAGGCATTCCGTATAGAGTGGTAGAACTCAACGCCGCGCTGTGCCTCGACACTAGAGCGCAGTAATAGAAATATAAACGTTAATAAATGAATTTTGAATATATAGTTGATAATGAGCATTGAATTTTGATTTCTTTTCAAACAAGTTAATATAATATTTCTTATATTTTAAAGTCCACAATTAGGAAAGAAACATCTTATTTTGGAAAATAAATAAAAATTTGAACATGGGATTTGTACAAGTGTCTCTTTTAAACCGACCAAGCGCTGCGACCACTAAGCTATACGTTCTCATCAAGCTTATAGAAATTCTTATAAGCTTGTTACTACATATTTATGTTATTAGCAGGAAGATTTTCACAAAATTCCAAAAAGATAATTCTATATCAAGTATTTTTCAAAGATAATTCTTTATCAAGTATCGAAGTATTTTTTATTTGTCATCAAAATACTTTGACTTGACAAGATTTGTAACATATAGTAAGTATTTATTGATTTGTATCTGCGACCATTGCTAGAACTAAACGCGCCTCCACGCTCGATGTCTAATATACGATCGTGTCGTAGCCAGTACTGAACTAAACTCCAGATATTCATATGTAAATTCAGTTTGTGTCAGTAGTTGTCATGTCAGTCCCAACATACAGCATTCTGGGAATTTCAAAGGCTTTGGTCTCTGTATGAGGAAGAGGTGATTTTCTTAATAACTAATTATATACTTTGAGACGGTTGTGGCGCAGTGGTACAAGCGTGTGACTGTAAACGCGACTTTCAAGTTCAATTACTGTAGAAAATAATATATACTCTTCATATGTTAATTAGAGCTTTTTTATAACACTCTATAATTCGTATTTTTATATATTGCTTTTAATATTTAATTAAGAAATATTAAAGTAATATTGAGGCGGTTGTGGCCGGTGGCACAAGGGTATGAACTGTAAGGGTGACGCTTGTGGGTTCGATTCCCACTTATAAAATAAATAAATAAATAAAAGTGAAATATATAATGTTTCCATAACAAAGCACTCAACTCGCACTTAACATGGAATACCTCCAGACTCCGAAAAGGTCTTCAAGGGAACGAAGTGGCTTAACACTAGGTCCCTAGGTTCTCTCTGCCTACCCTGCTATTTGCGGGTTTCAGCGTGAAGCAAAAATAATGGATGGAAGGCAACACGCCCTAACTGTAATTGTTACTGTAGTTAATCCTAAACTAAATATCAGAAAATATAAAAGAAGATATTTTACGAAAATACAATATTTAAAAGCTTTGTGGCGACCATGAATAATTTAAAAAGTTAGATTCATTTCTATTTGTTTGATGCAGCAATCTGTTGTTCATTACAGTGTCGTAAAGCAGGTGCATCGCACAACAACGGTATACGTTATTAAAATATGTTGGTTAAACTGACAATTAGAGCAAAAAGTGGTTAAGTGCGAGTCGGACTCGCATATCGATGTTTCCGTATCAATTTTCTTAAAGTATTGTAGGTTAACGAGAAGTAGAACTTGTAAAAGTTAACAATCTTAAGTTTATAGGCATAATGCACTTATTTTGTATGACATGAACTACAAATATAAGAATACCTATAAATTTTAACTTTTTGTATTTATCTTTAATTTCTATTATAAGTTTTCAATTCGTGAAAAATTTTACATCTCTAGGTTCAAGGTAAGGAGCGGCTAATTTCATATAAATTGCCGAAAAATCGATGTTCGTATATTTGGATTAAGTTGACGAAGCTTGATTATTTCTGTGCGTGAGACCATACACCTAAATATTACATATTAATTTCAGGTACCTCACGATCTAGATATAAATAATCTTGAAAGACGGACAATAAAGTGATCTTTTATAGGTTTCGGTTTTAACCTTGAGGTGCGGAACCCTAAAAACATAGCATTACAATAAATCAAAATCTTAACTTTAGTATCATGCATATGTATTATACGGGGACATTAAAATAGTAACAAGTTAAAAGTCCGGCATTTGAATAGAGGTCGCTGGCGTATTTTTAATTATGTGAAGTTATTGTGGGTTTATATCTTGGTGATTGGAATTATGAAATATGTAATAATTATATCTAAAATAAATCATCAGCTTCACGCTGTGTCCCGGGTACAAACCAGGATAGGCAGAGGGGACCTAATGTTAAAACACTTCGTTCCCCACTTTCTGCCGAATTCTGGAGGCATCGCTGAGTGGCAAAATTCAACGCCGCACTTTACCTCGACACCAGAGCGATGAAATGGAAATATAAACGTAAAAAAAATCACTCCCTCGAGAACTCACAACCGTCGCTTTACAGTCACACTCTTATGCCGCTGCGCCACCACGGACTAACTAATTATAAAAATAAAAAATTAAATCTACTATATAATATTTGTCCGTTTAATGTATTTTTACGTGTTTCTTTTCACGTAATATTCTAGATTTATTGTTTTTTCTATTGTTTTTTTAGCAAAGCAGAGGGAATCTGGGAACCTATTGTTAATACATTTCGCTCCCACTAAGACACTTACGTTCCCCAATATTAGAATATAGATATTGCTACAAAGTAAGTGTTTTATTAAATCGGCTGAAACTTTAGTTTTTAAAGTATGGATATTGTCTGTAAGATGATAATGTTATTAGATCGAGAAAGTAATGCCGCCTACAAGCGGGCGAAGCCGCGACTTAAAGAAGTGGTTACATGTGTAACTGCCGTTAACTTGAAGTGTGATGAAGATTGTTAAATTAAATATAAAACTTAAACTGCCTCATCTTTATGTTAATTAAAAAATAAACACGCCGTATTTGTAATGACTCTTGACGTACATAAATTTTCTTACGTAATATGGTCTGGTCTATAATCTTAAAACATAGGAATTGTCATTATTTAACAATAGATGTAAGATTTTAGATGTATGATAAAACCAGCAAGAAATTATTATTTTGTTCCCTGTTTTTTAGGGTTCCGTGCCTTAAAAAGTATATTTAATATTTTCATTTCGAGTAACAAGGCAAAGGGCGTCGTTGAATTGTATCACTCAACGCGCCTTCACTCTTCACTCGCCGTTAAGAGGGGAACGGAATTGTCTCAATGGGAGTGTTTTAACACTAGGTTCCCAAAACCCCAGAGGGGTTGCTGTCTGAGGGATACAGCCTGACGCTAAAAAAACTACAAATGACCTCAAACAAGAATCAGTGTTATTTAATTTAAATGTTATACTTTAGGGGCGTACAAGCAACGCCAATGTAAAGGTGATTATGTTCCAGCCGCTATCTCTCTCCCACATCAATTTTAAATGAGAAAAACCGTAGAGACGCGACGGCCGGGTTCATTACTTTCTTACAGACCACCTGGATGGACCACCAATTATAATTTGTTATTACCTCGCACACTGAACTATCAACATGGTTTAGTAATATTAATATTTATTGTCTTTACTTTATATGAACATGTGTTTTTTTATTGTGTTTTACGTGTTTTTTTATGTTAACGGTTATACGCTTCACGCTGAATTTTGCACATAGCGGGGTAGGCAGGAATCTTGGTTAATACTGTAAAGACACTCTATTCCCATTAAGACAATTTCGTTCCTTACTTTTCGAATTCTGGAGGTATTGCGTGTTGAGTGGCGAAACTCAACGCCGTACTTTGTTTCGTTACCACAGCTAGAATATAACAATTTTTAAATGTTTAACTTATCGAGTGGGCATCAAACCCATAACCTGCCTCTGCGTTATGACTGGCTTTTATAAAACATACATATACATTATACTATGATGCAATTGTTTCCTTTCAAGACGGCGTAGTTTTGCTGTTTTATTAAAATTAATATTTGTTGTAGGAAATGTCTTCTTTTATATCATCATCGTGTTTCTTACTTTATATTTAACTACTTAACTATATTTAACTTCTTTTTTCTATTTTGTTATATATGATATTTATGGGTCATTATCATTTACCTAATGTAGTTGTTTTTAAATCATCTCCATGTATTATGTAGTTATTGTTTTAAATATGCGGCGTTGGGTTCCGCCACTCAACAAGCAATATCTTGAAAAATTCGGCGGAAAGTGGAGAACGGAAGAGATATGCGTACATCGCAGCCATTGTGGTTCATCAGAAAATGATATTAAAAACAATCAATTTTTCCGCTTGACTTCCTCAAGAGATAAATCAAAATCTAGACATGACCAAGTCCGGGGAATAATAAACAACTGGACTGACTCAGTAAATATAATATAAATTGTAATTCTGTGATTCGTATAAACAGTAGAATTAAAATAACTTGTACAAATAAAGATGTCGAGGAGCACAATGTTTTCATTGATAACTTACATTGAATAAACTCAAACCAAAGTATTTATGATATTACTTGTGTTGCGGGGAAACACAATAATTGATATTATTCAGTTTCCATTCATTGGTGTATTATAATAATTCTAAATTAGAATATTCCATTTTAATGGTTATAGGAGTCATACAGGTCATACAATGTGTATCAATAAATTGGTAATTTAGATATAATCCGACAAATATTTATAGATACATAAGTCTTCGTAACGGATTCACTGTTATAATTCATATAATTAAGCAAAATGTTGCCTCTTAATGGAATCGAAATGTTTTATTACAGGTTCCCATGTTCTCTCTGCCTGCTCTACTATGTGCAAAAAAAAACAACAAAAAATATATATTAGGAAAAACAAACGAAGAATTATAATTAAATACTAATAAATTTTTTTTAACAAGTGTTTAAGAAAAAAAATCAGCTTCAAGCTCTATCCCGTACAGGTACAGGTAGCAGGATAAGCAGAGGGTACCTAGTATTAAGACACTCCGTTGCACACATTTTGCCAAATTCTGGAGGCATTGCGTATTGAGTGGCAAAACTCTACGCCGTGCTTTACCTCGAGTGGGGATCGAACCCACAATCGTCGCGTTACAATCACACCCTTGTGCCGCCGCGCCACGACGGTCTCAGTTTAAGTAATTTCATATATTCTAGTATTCATTAAGATAAGATATTATAGCATTTTATATACTATACACGTTGCTATACACAGCACTGCCCAAGAGGACCATCTGAAAAGGAGTGGTCATAAATAATACACCACTTGTCTGACCCCGAAACACAGTTAGCACTTTTATGAGAAATAGGATTTTTCCTTCAAATAAACTTCCTCGAGATTTTAATCATTTTTTTCCTCAGACCAACCACGTATCTTAGTTTGTTTTAATACAACATACATACATACATATAGATTAATGAATACGGTAATAATTATAAGGATTTCTTTAATTGAACACGCACTTTAAACGCAGTTCCTCAAAACTCAACACGCACGCACGCCACGCAATAATTCGCCGGAAATGGGGAACGAAGTGTCTTAACATTAGGTTCCCTCTACCTATCCTGCTGTGAGCGGGATACAGCGTGAATATGATCTTTAAATATACTTATGTCATAAATACCAAAGGAATGTAAGTATATATCTCACCAATACGATCTACACTTATTTAACAGTCACAGTAATAGCCGAGAACGTGACAATTAACTCGTCCCTTCCTCTGACTCTACTTTAATTGACACAGACATCAATAGAAACTATTTAATTATAAACCTTCGCTCTCACAGAGTTACATCTAAAAAGCAGTCTAGTCCAGCGTGATACGTTTTTAATATTCAAAAGTATATTTTTTTTTATCCAGTACAATAATAACTCATCTTCTAGTATAATAACATATAATATTTAGAAAATTGAAACATATATCTATAAAAAATTAAATATATACATATATACAAGACTTACAGACCCCAGACACTTATTGGTTAATATAAGTTTAAGGCCGTTGTGGCGCAGCGGTACAACGCGACGGTTATAGGTGCGATTCCCACTCTAGGAAGTGAAATATTTATTTACGTTTATATTAACACTGGGTTCCTTCTGCTTACCCTGCTGTGTGCGGGATATAGCGTGAAGCTGAATATAAGCTTTGTCTTGAGTGGAAATCGAACCCACATCATCCGTAGCAGTCAGAATCGTAATTAGAGCACATTGCGATACTACTGTGACCTGAAAGACTAAAGTAATCAAGTAAATTCACTTTTACGTGAACTGCTACAGCTGTTACTGTACAACCGAACGCATTTGGAGAGTCATGGGTTTCTTGTTTGTTTGTTTGTTTAATAGAACATAACGGGGCATGTTCTGTGATAGTGTATATGATCGTTACAGATGTATTTAAATATACTTTATTGTATAATGAAAGATGTATAATTAATACATACATCACATTTATAACTATATTCTGGTTTATTTTAATTAAAAAAATACAAATTTGTAAGTGTTATATGAGGCCGTCGTGACACAGCGGCACAAGGGTGTGACTGTAATGCGACGGTTGTCGATTCGATCCCGACTCGAGATTGTGAAATATTTATTTGCCTTTATATTTCCATTTCTTCGCTCTGGCGTCGAGGCAAAACGCGGCGTTGAGTTCTGCAACTCAACACGCAATGCCTCCAGAATTCGGCAGAAAATGTGAAACGGGGTGTCTTAATACTAGGTTCCCTCTGCCTACCCTGCTGTGTGCGGAATACAACGTGAAGCTGATTTTAAGTGTTATAAATATTTTTATCTGCAGGAAAACTTACATTAACACGTATTCATATAAATATTTTGAATTAACAATATAAGGATCTTTTAAAATTCAAATTTAAATCTGATAACTCTACAGTCATATGGTCCGCACCACTTCATCCATACCATTAAAATATTTTAAAGATTAAACTCGTATATTTTCGACCCACCGGAAATTGCTATCTTCGTCCATGGACGTGATATTGAAGGAAGTAGGCAACAGAACATACCTGAAAAAGGAGAAAGAGATAAGAAAGAGATTAGTGAGCATTTTCCAAGTTATACTTTTATAATAAAAGTTAAACTTATAATTCAAATTCAAATCATTGTAGTAAATCTATAGGTACGTGATAATCTTTATCACCTAATTAATGATGGCTATATCAGTATATCTTTTAGTTAAGATAAAATCCGTATTAAAACAGTTTGCTTGTATTTTTATCTTTCTTGTTACTCTCAAAGATACATTTAACTATTAATACTGATCAAAAATAGAAAAGTAAGAAATTAAATCAAAATCAATTCAGCTTCGATCGAACCCACAACCATCGCGTTACACTCACACCTTTGTGCCGCTGCGCCACGATGGCTTCAATTAGAAAAGTAATAAATGTATATAAATCGTCTTTACGCATCTCCTGGTTGTTGGGGCTAATTAGAAGGAACCTGGTTAAAGATCGGCCTTAAACAAAGAAAATGACTTGTTAGTATTATAGATGCGGAATTCACTTATATTAGAAAGCGAGATACCACTTTACGGACAAGGGTAACGAAAATATTTTAAATGTAAATATCCCTTCGGGGCATTAGCAATTAGCATATTTGGCTCTATTTCATGCATACACGACTTATAGTGGTATTTGTTTAACTATAGTTTTTTAAATTTATTATTGTAATTCATTGAGGCCAGTCGTGGTGCAGGAGCACATGGGCAAGCGTGACCGTGAGAGATTGTGGGTTCGATTCTTACTAGAGACTATAAGTGAAATATTTAATATTACTATTTCTTCGCTTTGGTTTCAAAGTGGTTTCAAAGCGCGGCGTTGAGTTCTACTCAACACGCAATGCCTCCAGAATTCGGTTTAAAATCGGGAAGGGAGTGTCTTAACACTAGGCTCCCTTGACCTTCTATGGTATGTGCGATATACAGCGAAAAGCTAAAAAACAAAACAAATCATTCTGAATATTAAAGTAATATCCATAACCACCGCTCTCAGTCATAAAACTTTATAAAACTAATAAATAACTAAAATATATATTTGTTTGAACAGTTAGACAAGTAGTTAAGTAAGCTGTTACTGTAAGCCGGCTGTCAAATGACAAGCTGACGCTTAGGTGTGTGGGTTAATAACAATTGAAAAGCAGTAAACAGACAGTAAAAGACTCATATACATAGCTGTACGGAGTCCGCGGGCGATACCACACGGAGACTAATTAAATGCATCCAAATTACTGGTTATGTTTTAATTTGTTGGTTATGTTTTAACTGTAGCTTGTATAGTAAGATCTCAGGAGATGAGCATGTGTAGATTAGTGTTAATAGGTTTTGGATTGATCAATATGGCATTTGTTGTACTAAGGATGATTATTAAGAGAGTGAATTATCCTAAAAATCTATTAAACGTTATAATAAATGGGTGCAGGTAAATATTTTCCTTGTTACGTATGTTATAAGCGAAAACAGATGAGTAAAGTGATTTGTCACTAACTGACATAAATTTACTAAAAATATTCAATGGAGCTTTGCATTTCCATTGTGTAAGTATTTTGTAAATGTTCATCAACGTCACATATATATTTCTTAGTACAGCTTCACGCTGTATTCTGCATATAGCAGGGTAGGCGGAGGGTACCTTTTGCTAAGACACTTCGTCCCCAACTTTCCACCAAATTTTTTGAGGCATTGTGTGTTGAGTGGTGGAACTCAACAACGGGCTTTTGCCTCAGTGCCAGAGCGAACAAATAAAAATATTAATAAATAATAATTTATTTCCTCTTCGAATAACCGGCGCGTTACAATCAGATTCTTGTGCTCCTGCGCCATGACAGCCATAATATTTTTCTTTGTACTTTTTTAAATATACATAATATGAGTTGATGTGCGCCGTAGAACTTGATCGTCCGTGCTTTTCTTGTTTCTTTGTTTTTCTTATTTAACTCATGGTTTTTGTAAAGTGAACATTGATAAGTATATCAGTAAAGTTGACAAAATACTAAAGTTAAATATAATTTACCTTTCTAAAGTAAGTTGCTACAACAAAAATAGTCTTAATAGTAATTCAAAAGTCCCTTTAGTAATTTACGCCCCAACACATCTAACCAGAACGCACAAATGTATTTTTAAGTCAATCATCCTCGACTGGGAATCGAATCTACAACCATTATGTAAAATCAGGCAAACTTCAATTGCGCCACGATGACCTTATTTAATAGAAGTGAGTTTCGTTTATATAACAGTTGCAGCGGAACCCTGTTATTAATACTCTATTATCCCACCTCGCACGTCAGCGCCCGACATCTGACGCTTTGTTACATGTTACCGTAATAGCTTCAAAATAACACTTTAAATATCACCTAAGTAAAACGGACGTACGAGTACATTTTAGAGTTTTTATGTTTTTATTCATACTTTGCCTCGTTATTAGAGCTAGTGGGAAGTTGGGAACCTTACCCGTAATAATAATAAATTATTTGCCATATATCCATATCTCTATAATACATTTTAAAGCTTTCATTAATGTGACACTAATCTTGTTTTAAAACATAGAAAATGATTTATAATACGTCCATTTCAATAATATAATTTCGTCTCCATCATTATTTATCTACACGTAGGTGAATTGGATTCAAATGATGGAGAACAGCTGTAGAGTCCGTGTGGGTCGAAGTGACGCGACTGAGGATTTATTTATGTTTGCATACAATCAACTATCATTTCGCCATGACAGTATTGAGCTTATACTTACTTATGACTTGGCCTTTTAATCGACACAATTATTTAGTAAATAAACATGAGACGTACGTGTTAGAGAGTGTAAGTAAAACTAAGTAAGGTACGGATTGTTAGCAGGCAGGTCCCTTGTAAAAGAATGAGGTAAATATTTGTAAGCTCTATGGTACGAGTATACCGTTTCTGTGAAATCACATTCTAAGTCGAGCGTGGTGCAAGGGCATAAAGTATGACTGTAAAACCGACTGGTTGTGGGTTCGATACCCACTCAAATAATAAATTTTAATATTTATTTCAATATATATTATCATTTCTTCCCTCAGATGTCAAGGCAAAGCGCAGCGTTTAATTTTGCCACTCAGCACGCAATGCCTTCAGAATTCGGCAGAAAGAGGGTAACATAGTGTCTTAACACTAGGTTCCCTCTGCCAACCCTGCTGCGTGCGTGATAAAGCGTGAAGCTGGTTTTAACTATAAACTTTTTTATTTAACTATAAACCACTTAAACTTAAATTTAACTTAGCTGCTAGTTTGCATGTAAAATATAAGTGAATTTCATTTTCATTCATTTCAGTCTCGAACTTCCATAATAAAAATAAATAGAATTATGAACTCAAGCAATGTGACGTAAGGAAAGCTGCCGTTATTACCGTACAAGTGTTCGTGTTACCCACGCACTCCGTAAACACTGTGTTATTTACACTACGCGACGCCTCTACCACGCGTATTTACGAGTAGGTATACTATAGCGGTTGACGCCGCGAGGTATTCGATATCGAGCGCGCTTTGTTTGTTGTGGAACTAGTTTGTGATATATCGTTATTTTACTTTATGTTGTAACGAAGATAAAGTGTTCAATATGTAAATGGGAGTATATTACTACGTGCGATGGTCGTGGGTGCAAATCACTTTTGTGGATATATGTATATTTATAATATACATTTTTTAGCTTCACGCTTTATCACGCATATAGCAGGGTAAATAAAGGGAACAAGGGAAACTAGCCTAAGGAAGCGTGTGCGTTCAGATACTTCACTACACTCTTATTCCCAATTGTCCGCCGAATTCTGGAGTCAGTACGTGTTGAACGGCGAAACAGAACGCAGCGGTTTACCTCGATACTTAATCATGATTTGAAAATATCAAATATTTAATATCCTCATTGGTAAGCGCAGTGACACACAGTTGGGATCCGTCTAAGTGCGGCCGGCGTTACTCGCAGCTGTATTTAAACAAGTATGTTCGCTTCCTGAGAAAATAATTACGGTGATGATTATAGTATTTCAAAATTGTGCAAACATCACATTTTTACTTTTTTTTTGCACATGAGGTTAATGCTGTTCGCCCTATTGCCTTTGACAGCGACACCGATTGGGAAGGGAAGAGGGTACTCTGTCCCTGAAGAAATGCAAGCAGTAAGTGGCTGCCTGTAAGGAAGTCGACGACTGTAAGGGCGAAAATATTGATTAATTTGACGAAATCCCATCTCTTCTTCCCTACGCCACTTTTATATCATTTATAAGTCTAGCGCAACACTTTGTGAATTAATTTCACAAATGGGTGTATTATTACAACACAAATAATCTTCTAAATGCTCTACTATAATGTTACTGATAAAAAAAAACACATATTCATCAAAGTGCATATACAGGCTTTCTAAATTTTCCTCTCCTTTGAAAATCTCTTTTCATTTTAATACAAGATGAATGTTTTTATATAAAATTTGATTGTATAGTTGTCTGCGAGAAGGTTATTATATATTTTAAATCACAATAGAAACACCTGAAAGAAGAAAAATGTTATTATGTAGTTTTTGTATTTATTGTATAAACATATGCTCAATAGAAACAAAATAATATTTCATATATAGTGTT
>DWGR01003847.1:0-11730 GCA_018247715.1 Heliconius burneyi | reverse complement strand
AAATACTTCGTCTGGAATAGCCTTAAAACAGTAGTACTTGTACACCTGTACTGAAACGCAGTGCAGTTTGTTCTTAGTGTTCTTATTTCAGCTCTACGCTTTTTCCAGTTGCATAGCAGAGTAAGTACAGAAAACATTATTTCATGACACTCCTCTCACCTCTTTCGATTCATTGAGCTTAGTATAGAGTGGTGGAACTTAATTCTTTCTATTTTCTTTCTTAATTGATTCTATTTGGCTTTGTATACTTCGTTTTTCACTCGCTACTTAGGTAACTAGAAGAACGTTTATTTTTAAAGCATACCTTAAAAATATTTTTTTATTCGGAGTATAAACACTTTTGGCGTGCCATTCGTGCGTAGGATTGCGCTGAAAAAACAACAGATTTTTTTCTAAAACTAAAAAACCAAATTGAATAAGAATTGTAGAAAAAGAGTTAAGGTTAAAAATTTTAACCTTATAAAGCATTTTAGCAGTACCGTAGAGGTTAACAGTATTGCAGTAAATAAAAAATGACAGAAATATTGATTGATTAAGACCGCAATCTAACAGATAGAGTAGACAGAGGGAACCTAGTGTTAAGACACTCCGTTCCCTACTTTCTGCCGAGTTCTGGAGGCATTGCTTGAAAATGGAAATATAAACGTAAATAAATATTTCGCTTCGAAAATACTTCGAGTGGGGATCGAACCCACAACCAGTTGATTTTGCAGCGCAGGAAGTCACACCCTTGTGCCGCTGAGCCACGACGGCCTCCTATATTTAGAATATCACTCTTTTAAATGTTTAATTTAATTTTTAAATTTAATTAAAAGATACAATAGCAATATAAAGCCGTCGTAGCGCAGCAGTACAATTTCTGATTCTAAGCTAGAAGTTATCGTTCAGTTCCCGGTCGGAGAACACCACGTGCTGTTTAGTTCATACATGCAGTTTCAAAACTCGGGCGTTGCGTCGGAGACGGAGTGTTCTAAAACTTGAGTCGTTAGCCTAACTTAAGTAACAGAATAATATAAAACTATTGATTGTGAAAAAATAAAAAAAAGTACGGACCACGTGTCGATGGCGTTACGTTATAATAAATAAATTAAAAAAAAAAAACAGAGTCCTTCTGCGCACTCTGCAATATGTAGCATGAGACTAAGACGCAATATTAGGTTTAGTAGTAAAATTATAGGATTAAATTTTAAAGGACATCGCTTAGCTGGCGGGTCAAGAACCGGATGCGGAAGACCGGAAAGAGTACTGCTTGAAACGTCGCGTAACCAGTGCTAGTACTCCAAAGGATATTTCGGGGTAAATTTTATATTTAAAATTTTCTTTCAAAATATTTGTATAGCGACATATTCTTATTTGGTATCGATAGCTATGTGCATTAAGTAATTATGACAGTCTTGTCTTTAACAAACATTGCTAAAAAGGCCTAAAATAAAATAAAATTAAATATGATACATTCTTGATAATACTATTGTAGTTTCGATTCCTACTGGTAGGGACGATTATAAATATTTTTGCACCAGATACCACACGGCACGGCGTCAATATGCAATGTCTCTTTAATTCGGTAGAAAGTGAGGAACGGAGAGTTTCAACACTAACCCTCTAACTACTCAGCCACTTCTCGTTAGTGTATACCTTAAGGCAATAAGTAATACATATTCATACGATATATCTCGTATATGTACCAAATGTTATATATAAATTCTTTGTACATTTGCTGGAATATAACTGAAAAGGCAAAAACAAATGAAAACCAATTGGTTGCGTTTCCAATAGATTGATTGTCCGCGAATCCAATCCGATGAAGATTTATTAGATTTCCCAAATTGATATCAGATACTGTGACATTAAATTTCAATCAAGTAATTAATAATATGACTCCATTGTGGCGCAGATGGGCCTTCATATCCAAGGGTAGTAGATTCGAATTCCGTTCGCGCGAAACGTAAAATTGAAATGCCTTAATAAGATGTGGATGACCCATTACCATATATTATATCACAGAGAAACCTACATCAAAAGGAAAATATGGAATTTTAGTGTTACCAAGTTTCGTTTAATCTACCTACAATATATGTTATACATATGTCGAGGCCATATGGCGTACAGCAGCGGACGTGACGGTTTTCGGTTCGATTCCCAAACGGGGAATCAATATTTTTTTTATTTTCTTCATCTCTGATAACAAGATAAAGCATGATTTAGAGTCACTCAACCAGAGTCAGGACCGAACCAGAGTCGATTAACATTAGGTTCCGTCTATGTGCAGGATACAGCGTAATTCTAAAAAAAAACGTTAAACTATTAAAAACGCCAGAGACAAATTCTAGTTATATAATTACTATTGCTATCCCTTGTTATATTTTGTTGGTAACCGTACATTGGGTGTACCTCAGGGACCCTTTTGTTTCACGTGTTCGTTGGGGAGCCGGAATTACAACACCGTTTATCTTTTATGGCGCGATTCGAGTAGCAACTTGACTGCTTGCTAAAGTAAGGGGTAGAGATAATGCGGATCGGTCAGTGAACTTGCTTGATTGCCTAATGCGATGTTGAGGGGTGGCTGGTTTGTTAAATTTTTGATTTTTAGGTAATTTTATTTTTTTTCTTCTTAAAAATTAGAGGTAGGGTCAAGACTCTCTATTTTGTTTTGTTGCTTTAAAGATAACACGTGTTGATCGGTGAGATTTGTCGTTTTCGATTTTGTTACCAGAGCGGGGTTTTGAATAGAATCGTTCTCTTGCGAGTGAATTAGGCCCACACTGTGCAACGATGGCTTTAAGATTTTTCTTTTTATTATCGCTTATCCATAGTAATTATATTAAAATTTCATTTTCTTCGTTGACCCTATTGTTTTTCACTTATCGAATTCAGTACTAAATTATTTGGCTCAACCTTCCACGTGATCGGTGATCTTCTATTTGGTATACAGTATAATTTCCCCCTAAATATTACCTCTAGGGATTCGAACACACAATTATCACGTGCAGCCATGCTCAGTGGTGTTAGTAATAATTTCATTGATAATAACTTTTATACATGTTCATTGCAAATCGACAGTAAATTTCCACAAATACATCTTTTCTTAAATTTATTTTGACCTACCTTTTTTGATTGAGAATTTAGTTTTTTTTTCAAATATTTCTCCGGTCTGGTGAGAATAAAATCAGCGTTGAATTCAGCTACTAAAATGATTTAAAAGAGATATCTTCACTCTGACATCGAAGCAAAGAACTCATTTTGTATGAAGTTCATACAAATAAAGTAAATTCAATGCTTTAATTGCGTTGAATTAGAAGCTTGATTTTTACCTTAGATTGATATTAGTACCTCCATGCGATCTCGAGATAAATGGTTGACAGACGGACAACAAACTGATCCTATAAAAGTTTTGTTTCTACCTTTTGAGGTACGGAAACCTAAGAATAAGAAACTAATAGTGGACACTTTTAAAATAATAAATGTTAAAATCTCTAAGTCTAGTAATAGCATATTTTATATAAGATTTTAGTTCCATTCTCATTTTCTATGCAAAGCCTTTGACTTTTATGTTGGGATGAAGTTTGGTGTGTTGCTGCTGCTTAAAAGATTTTTTGATTTTTGTTTGTTTATTTACAAATAAAGTGCTAAAAATTTTAAAATTCCAACTTTTGAAAATTTTATTTTGTGAAGAGAAATTTATTTATATAATTTCATTATATAATAGGTATATTATTAGTAGCAAATGAGTGTTTGTACCTTATGCATCTTACTTATTTTTATTTGATCGGCTTAACTATGTATCTTCGTAGCTATGTAAGAAAAAAATAAGACTGAATTTGGTTGGAAAACAATAATATTATGGTATTATCGAGTTGGTCTGACGATGATGTCCAAAAATGGGAGTCGTTACCCTGGGGTGCCTATTAGTAAAACCATCGAGCTCCATTTCTCCTGGGAATCTGATGATGGAACTGGAAAGTGGTTGGAACCTGAAGCTTTATGTTTAATTTTGTAAACTCATACATTTTTACTTATTTTACTACTTTGATCCACCCTTATACAAAATAATTTACTCCATACTAAAAAAAACAATTATCTGTTACAATATTATTTCAGTATTTTAAGTGCAGCCTTTTTAGTCATACAGCGTTCCGGTCACAAGCTGAAATTCAATTTACACCGTCACGGAGTTAGAAAACAATGACCTATATTCTATTTTGTATATGCATGTAGATAATGGAATAAAATCTTTTAATGTTTTAGTTGCATATTATATCTATTTATTTTTAACCGTTATTTATTTTTAAAAATCAAATCAGCTTTACACTGTATCCCAGACACAGCAGGCTAGGCAGAGGGTACCTCCGTTCACCACTTTTTACCGAATCCTAGAGGCATTGCGTGTTGAGTGGCAGAACTCAGCGGCGCACTTTGCCGTCCAGGCAAAGTGCGCCGCTAAGAAATGGAAAAGCTAAGAAAGCTAAGAAATGACGCCAGACGCCAGAGCTAAGAAATGGAAATATTACCGTAAATGGGAATATGAATTAATAATATGTTAAGAAAATATGTTAGTGGTGCACAGCGTCTGAGCGTAATGGTGACGATTGTAGATTCGATTTCCACTCAGAATAATGAATTGAAAATAAACTTTCATTTTCTCGTCGTGGTTACAAAAAATAAGTTCCTATTCAACAGGCAATGAACGGTCTTAAGATTAGTTTCTTTTGCCTAACCTATCATGTGCATGATACACTGTAACCTGTCTTGTCCTAGCATAAAGTGGTTTCAAATTTTAAGCCATTTTATTACTATTTTATCACAGTTATTTATAGTATTATTTTGTAGGATAAGCAGAGAGAACGTGGTGAAAGGTCACTCTGTTCTTGATTTTTCTCCTCATTTTCGGAATGAGTCGACAGAACCCAACGATATGAAAATAAAATAAAGAAATTATTTTTTGTAAGTATTTTAATTGGTATTCGAACCCAAAACTAAATATCTCCTTTACTGATTGCGCCGTAGTAGCGACTCTTTATGCTCAAATTGAAATTACATTAATAATTTCTGCTCTAAATATTTCTTAAGCTGTTCTGAACAGATTTTGCTTTAAAATTTGTAAGCTTTTATAAACTTTTGTAGCTTGTAGTTGTTTTTTTTGTAGATGGACTATTGAAAATTATAATATATTTTAAGAATATATTTTTGTTATTATTTTGTTCATGTTAAGTTAAAAAAATACTTTATTACATAGGAGTATATTCATCATAATATATTAAGCATATAGGAGATCATTTGCACCGCAAGGCAGGCGCAAGACAGGCAGGTTTAATTGCCACACGAATAAGCAAATCTTTTTTTATTTACACGCTCTGATGACGAGTTCAGCACAGCGTTAAGTCCCACTTAACGCCGCGCAATACGCAATGCCTTCAGAATTCGGCGGACATTGGAGAATGGAAATAATTTGATGGGAACGGAGTTTCTTATCACTAGGTTCATATGTTCCCTCGGCTTTACTTGTTATGTGCGTGAATCTAAAAGAAGAAAGTCTGTTTGCCACTTTATAAGAAGCTCAAAAGCTCTTAAGTGGTAAAACTCAACTCCACTTTTTTATCTGATCGTGGATATGAGTAAAATTTATTAACATAGTGATGGGATAGAACCCACAACCTTCGCGTTTGCAATGAGACTTTAAAGCCTCATGTATTACGAGTTATTTATGTTATTCAAGTTTTAAATTGTAATTAAATTCCAAATAAAATTTATCTATAGAAGTTCAATAACGACATGTGTGTAGACGACTGTTTCACTGAAAATTGACTGAAATTGAAAATAGCAAAAGACGATTCGTATTGTAGTTTCATTTCGTCGCTTCGCGATGAATAGCGCTCTTGAAATGCATTTTTCTTATAAGGCTTGTGTTCCATAAAAGCAGTTACTTAAGTCTTATATTTTTTTAGCTTTAAGGTATATTCTCTATATAGCGGGACGATAAAGAGGACGGAGTGTATTACATCCCCTTCCTCACGTTATACTGAAATTTCGAGACGTTACGTAAAGAGAGGCGGTATTCAACGTCACTCTTTGTCTCTTTAGCAGAAGAAAAAAGAAATGCATCCTGATTCTATTTTCATTGTAATATTATAATGATAATTGATTAATGTTGTAATACCATAATAATATTAAAGAATTAAGGCTACTCAAAAAGTTTTAGAAATAAAACGAATGCCTAATATATATTGAGAAAAAAATCTCACAGGTTAAAAAATATTAAAACATATATACAAATTTATACATAAAAAAATTAAAACTTAATAAGTACTGTAACGTTAACTGAGCACTAACAAACCCTATCCCTTTCACAATCATCAACTTCTTCATATATATTTTTCGGGGCGACTTCATTTCCATATAAAATTCATTCAGAACACATTATTGATCTCTTTCTATCTTCTCTTCTAGTTATCAATATAGTATTATAGCTTTAACTGGTTAGTGTCTTTTTAAAACTTTACCTAATGACGTAAACAACTAACATACTTGCCATATGTTATCGCGCAATATTACCTTTCAATATCGAGAGAATGTATTCAAAAATTTACTATAGAAGACTGTCTTATATGTCTGTCTTATTGTACTCGATGGTTGATATGATGGAGGATGGAGTTCAAATATTTATATATTATTTTTTTATCTTCACGTTATATCCCTAGATAACAGGATAGACAGAGGGAATTTGGGAACCTAATGTAAAGCACTCCGTTTCACTTTTTGTTGAATTCTGGAGGCATTGCGTGCTGAATGGTGAAAAGTAAAGCCGGATTTTGCCTTCTTACTAGAGCGATGAAATTAAAATATCAAATATTTTTTCCTCGAGTAGAAATCGAACCAGTAACCTGTCACGTTTTGTCATGCTTGTGCTCCTAACTGGCCTGGCAAGCCAACTATTTAGATGCGTAAATTAATTTGTCAAACATTTATTGCGTTTCCAAAAGGGCTAATACGTTTATTACACCAATGTAAAGAGAAAATTTTATCTGTACAATGGAGATTGTAGGAGTTTGGGGGTGAGTTTATTCATGGGATCAATCAATCATTTTACAGTCTTATATATAAATAGATAATAATATAAGTTCAAATATTTTTGAAATTACGAGTAGATTCTCTAAAAAATGTATTAAATAAAGCTACAAATAAAAAAAAACAGGTCATAGATAAATATAAAAATACACAACCGTTTTTATCAACTTAAAATATTAATAGAATAAAAGAAGGGTAACCACCCAGTTTCTTTTTTTATTAAAATTTATATTATTTTCAGTTTTTCCTTTGAACAGTCTCCTTTTGAAGCGGACGCCTTGAGTTAACCGCGGCATACTTTGGCAAAGGGTTCCTTTTGGTGTATTACGCCTGGGAACAGATTAGGTTGGACGCTATCGAGGAAATCGCTTTAAACGATATCCTTGGTCGTTTCTTGTTGTTATTATGAGAAATGTTGGTAAATGTCGGTAATGCTGAGCTTCTATACTAATATAAATTCTAAAAAAAGTACAGAGTATATGTACGTTGAAAATAAAGGCATTTATTCCATATATTGTTCGTTAATTTTGCCTATTTTATAAGGTGGAGCTCCAACAATATCTATGTGAATGGGATTGCTCTTGATGTTAGCGACAAAAGCCCGCGAAATTGCTTTAAAACAATTTTTAGTTTAAATATTCATTGCCATTTTATAGTCGATTCAAGTTCTTAACAGTTTGTGAATAGTTTGCATATTTTATAGAGCTAGAATAAATTTAGATCACTTTGTGCTTCAAATTCTTATTTCTATTTAGCTGGACAGAGAGAAACGGAGTAACTTGACACTCGTTGAAAGTTGAGTTGAGCTCTATGCCATTTTTTCACATTGTATCGGGTAAAATTTAAAATAAACTCCATAAGAAAAAGGAAAAATATAGATTTCGATCATTGTAACAACAAATAATGAGGCTGTTGCGATGCTGATAAGAGGGGATGTGACTTTTAATGATATGGAACAGCACGTTGTAGAATTCTGTTACTCAACTCGTTATATCTCAAGAAAAAACCGCGTTGCGGGGAGATTTCTTTTTAATCATAACGTCCACTGCTGAACGTAGACCTTCCTCATCGAGCTCTAACCATCCAGGCCTTGGGCTTCTCGCATCCATTCTATGCCAGCCACCTTCTTTAAAACATCTGTCCATTGCGCTGCAGGGCGTCCCACACTTCGCTTGCGTAAGCACGGTTTCCACTCTAGCACGTATCGGCTCCATCGACCACTTCCACTTCAACGCGCTGATTCTTCGTGCAATGTCAGTGACTTTGGTTCTCGGGCGAATCGTTTCTTTGCGGATTTTATATTACAGAGAACTTCTGAGCATTGCGCGATTGATCACACGCTAAGCGACCTTGAACTGGTGGACCAGCCCTACGGTGAGTGTCCACGTTTCAGCTCCTCATCCTCCTCCTAGGTCATGGAGCGTTGGGAATGGAGTTCTTAAATATAAGACTTCCTCTGCCTTCCCTGTGCAGGAAAAAAATGTAAAGCTTGCAACACACGGCAAGCCGTGTGTTCCCGGCTTAGAATAGGATCACCCTGGTACTGGTGGTGTCGTAAGAGGCGACTAAAGTACGAGTGGGAGAGTCACGTCGCCAGCAATGGCAACACGCATGGGCAGACTCGACCGCATCATTACCACCCCCGGCATTTAAAACCGGCGTGAAATAATGGCTTTATGCCACTGCGTTTCGCATTAGGTAATGGCGGGCTCCAGCGCCCAACCACATCAAAAGCTGGCAATGCACCAGTAGTTCCTCTGGTGTTACGCGGTGTCATGGGCGGCGGTGATCACTTACCATCAGGTGACCCGTGCGCTCGTTTGCCATGTCTTTTCCCATAACAAAAAAAGCTTGCAAAAATACATTAAAAAACAAGCTTCAGCTTCACGCTGTATCCCACTCACAGTAGGGTATGCAGAGGGAACCTAGTGTTAAGACACTCCGTTCCCTACTTTCTGCCGAATTCTGGAGTGTTGAGTGGCAGAACTCAACGCTGCACTTTGCCTCGACACCAGAGCGAAGAAATAGAAATATAAACGTAAATAAATATTACACTTCCTCGAGTGGGGATCAAACCCACAACCGTCGCGTTACAGTCACACCCTTATGCCGCTATACCACGTCGGCCTCCAATAATTCCTAATGTAACTGTTTTCGATTTTCCAGTTGAATGACTATGTTCGCCCCTGTCGTTAGTTATCGACAGTGCAACGAGTGCCAATATAGTGCACTTTAAAAAAGTCGAAACACCTGCGTTTTATTAAAAAGTAAAAGTATGGCGGTCCTAAAGCATTCGCGGTTCCGTATATTGCTGTTTCACTTTATGAGCATTTAGTTTTATTTTCACGATCTCTGTTTTTATTTTCCACCGTTTCACGATTTTCGTTTAGAACGCTTATTGCGATTTAAAATCTACTGTGGGTATGGTAACGGAAGATGCGAATTCGATTCTGTGCGAAATTCTTAGTAGGAGTACGAAATTATAGAAGATTAAGAACACTACTCGATTTATTTATTGAGGCCAGTCGTAGCCCAGGGGCACAAGGTGTAACTATAAAACCCACTGGTTGTGGATTCGACTGGTGGAAAGAAAATATTTACTTAAATTTATATTTCCAATTCATCGCTCTGGTGTCGAGGCAAAGCGTGGCGTTGAGATTCGCCACTCAACATACAGTGCCTCTAGAATTCGGCGGAAAGTAGAGAACGGAGTGTCTTACCATGTGGTTCCCTCTGCCTACCCTGCTGTGGGAGGGATACAGCGTGAAGCAGATTTTATTTATATTTAAAATATTTTATTTGATGACATTTCCCCCAGAATTCAGCATAAAGTGGAGAGAGCAGTACCTTAACATTAGACGCCCTCTGCCTTCCCTTCTACATACGGCATACTGCATGAAGCTGAAAAAAAAAGTATTATAGATATTTTAATAAAATAATACTAACCAATAACGAAATCTTCACTTCACCTTCCCGTTTTCACAAATTCAAATAATTTTATTCAAAATAAGAAGGTACAAGCTTCACTTTTTGAACATCAAACAATCTACCACCAGTTCACTAAAGTTAATAATGCTTCAGACCTGAGAAGAACCGGCGCAAGAAACTCAGCGGGACTTTTTTTTAAGTCACAACTTTCACACTTGAAGCTTGTTTCTAATATTCTTTATAATTAATCACATTTGGGGCGCCCAGATGTGCTATCCATTGTCCAGTTTATTTATTAGGCTGAACGTAAATGAATTGAAAAAAAATTATATATAAAATAATATATTCAATGCTGTTATAACGTTAGGTTTTTTGATCTATTTCGTGAATTACGTTTATTAGTTTGACGCGACAATCGTTTTATTTTTAGCTTCACGCTTCCCGCATTTGGCAGGATAGTCAGTAGCAACCTACTGGCTTGAGTACCGCCATTGAACACGCAATGTGCCAAGGATTCGGCGGAAAGAAGAAAACGGAATCTTTTAGCACTAGATTTTTAGGTCCCTTTATACTGCTATGCTCGGCTTTGAGTTTCTGCAATCGAAATATGCCTTAAGAATTCGGGTAAAGCGAGAAGCGGAAGTTTCTTAATAGGAAGGGAATATCTTAAAAGTAGGTTCCCAGGTTCCCTGCCTACTCTATTATGTACAGGATACATTGTGAAGTTGACTTCATTGTCAACCGAGGATCGAGCTTGACCACGATGGCCTCAAATGTAGAAATAAAATATTTCTCTGTAATTTATAATACACAATGAAAGCATAATAATAGCGTACTATTTACAAATATTTGTTTTGCCTTTGTTATAAAAGTTATAAACCAAAATTTATTTCATGTCTACATATATTTTTTTGGTGATATGATGAATGGTAGTAAAAGTAAATAGTTTTTTCAACGATTTCAAGTAATTTATTGTTTTGTAAGGCTTTTGATTGAATACTTTTTGGGGTACCGTATTCAAATGTATACAACCCTGTTATCGAAATGAATTTATGAAGGAAATATGTTGCAGACGCTGTCGTGGTGCAACGGCGCGGTTGTAACAGTAGACAGTTAAATTAAAATCAAATCTGCATCACGCTGTACCCGCAGGGAACCTAGCGTTAAAACGCTAGGCTTCCCACTTTCTGCTGAATTCTGGAGGCATTGCGTGTTGAGTGACAGAACTCAACACTTCGACACCGGAGCGAAGAAATAGAAATATAAACGTAAATAAATATTTCACATCCTCCGAGTAGGGATCGAACCCACAACCGCACATTCACACCGCCGCTGCGCCACGGCGGCCTCACTAAGTAAGTAACAGTTGTAGGTTCGATTTCCACTTGGGTGTGTAAAGAACTTATTAAACATGTTTTTATTGTACATATTTTCACCTTATGAGAAAATACTATATTTTGTTATAAAAATATATTAATACCTATTACGGAACCTGTGTTAGAATTCTGTTAATTTTTTTCTCTTTTTGTCTAAGCAATTGATAGATGCCCCTAATATTTCATGTTTGAAAACAATTCAATTTTACTTCGAGTTATAGCCTTATATTAATAGCTATATAATAGCTGTATTTTTGTTTGATGCTGTATTCCGCATAGCAGGGCAGACAGAGGGAACCTAAGAACCTACTGGTGGGACAGAGTGTTCCCATTAAGATACATCAGTTTCCCATTTTACGCCGAA
>DWGR01003846.1:0-11731 GCA_018247715.1 Heliconius burneyi | reverse complement strand
TTAGTACCAGATAAATTTCATCACCGATATGAAGATAATATTATTAAATAATTCCATCGTCACACCGAATTATCCACTAGTATTACTTCGCGTCTCGGCGTGGTGAGGCCCAGCGGTTAGGGACCGTCAGCTCTATTAGTCTAATTTGTCTCCAGTCGCGGCTGGTTTGCTTAACATAGGTGAAATCCCAGTTCGCTCGATGACCGCAAGCCGAGGTTCGAGTCCCGCAGGGGGCACCCTTACAGTCGTCGACTTCCTCACAGTCAGCCACTTAGTACTTGTATTTCTTCAGGAACAGAGTACCCTCTTCCCTACCCAACCGGTGTCGCTGTAAAAGCCAATAGGGCTAACAGTATTAACCTCATGTTCGAAAAATAAACCACTAGTATTTAATATTAAGATAAGACCTTGAAAAGTGCAGTGTTTGGACTCCAGATTGTCTCTGCCTACCCTGTTTACAATAAAAACGTGAAACTGATTTCTTTATTAAAACTAACTACTCCCATTACATTATCTGCAGAAATACCTACCTGCAATGACAAAAAAATATTAAAAATAAGAAGAAAAAACTTATAATTTATTACATGTTAACAAAAAACAAAAAAAAAAAAACGACTGACATTCCTTAATTTAGAGAAAAAGGCCATACATGCGCCCGCGCCGATGTCTTAATTGTGCTTGTGATAACAGCGCTACTTGATTTATACGTTCTAAACGTATTAACCCTTTTGTCGGCGTCGTCTTATCTAACGCTTGGAAACAGCTTCCGTCGGCTCTTATTTCTCATTTTTGTTTATTTACACGCGAAATAAGGTGACGATATTAAAATGTACCAAATTTTATGTAGACTAAATGGCCCATAAAAAATCGGTAACGTTTTTGTTATTGCTGTAGGTGTGCATGATTTGTATGTGAAAATGGTTTTTATTGGCCAAACTTGAGGTTTTAATATGCTATTTGAGTATTTGAGAGATTTTTCACGTCATTTATGATTTATTTACTTTTGTTTAACCCATCTACAACTGGTAAAGAAAAGTCGAATCTTGGTGTTAAATCATTTATTCGACACTTTATAATTGATAACTGCTTAACTATACTAAAGAACACTTTATGTATTAATTAACTAATATAAAGCACCATCAAACTCAACTAGGTCAAAATCGAACCTATAACCTTTTACTTAGCAATCATTCCGTAAACACTGGACTTTACTCTTACACCTACTTAACTATCGTTATTTTTTTCTATACAGGTATCACTGGTCCATACAGTATCCACATCCTCAAAAGGATTATTGAGAACGAGAGCGTGTGAGACACGGGTGATGAATTGACATGTTCGGGGGCCATTAGGACGAGATAAGACGCATTTAACTGAAAACGCCGCTACGCCCTCGCTTCGACCGCCACTATGTTGCATTTTTATACAGCATGCTTTTTGAATGATGTAAGTTAAATGACGATTTAGACTCATTTTAACTAATATTGAAGTTACCACGGAGCAGCAGCTGTTATTAATAGATATATTATAACAGTAATGCTTACAAAGCGACAGTCGTAATTTAGTTCTGCCAGTCAATATTATGCCATCAATGTATTCTGACCCTAAGCTTTCTCTTCCTATCCTGCTACTTGCGGTATTAGGATGAAAGTTTTAAGCTGAATTTAATTTGCTTTCAGGACTTAATCATAATATTATTTAAGAAACGAATGACCTTCACCTTATAACAGCAAAGTTTAAAAAAAATCTTATAAGTTTATTTAAAAGAAATAATTTTTTTTTCCTTACCACGAATTCCATTACTTATAATAATAAATATATGTTCGTTTTTCGTTTTTCGATTGAGCAGTATGAAATAAATATATCTATATTTCTCAATATATAACTGGACAACCATATAAAAAGTATTAAAAATATTTAAATATTTTTTAAGTATCCAACCACTCTGTATAAGAAAAGTATATTAGAGTTTATGGTCGCAATCCGGTAGCTTTAATGAGTGCAGGTTCCTACCCGGTGGTGTTTTAATAACATTTTTATTTGATGTAAATAAATATTATTAGTATAGGATTGTTTAGTATTGAATTTAAAGCTCTTATAATTAGTACAAAGTGTAATTTTATTGTAATTTTTTCTCGTGAAAAAGAAAATGAGCAAGAATTTAGATTATTTTGTGGTGTGATGGATATGAATCCAACTTGAACTTCTTATTTTTTGTTTTCTGATCTAATTAGAGTACGACCGGTTCATCTAGGATTCTTTATTTAGAACTTTTTAAGCCTAAATAACTTCTTGCTTATGAATATGATCTATCGATTACGACTATCCGTTATATCGATTTTATATTTTCTTTTTTTTTTGTTACATTAGCCCATCATTATAAATGTTGTATTTTTATACCTTTACGCTGTTTAGCGCCAAGCATAGTAGGGTAGGCAGATGAAACATGGTGCAAAAACAGCCGTTCTCTATGCACACGGAGTTTTTTTCTTCTTACTAGAGTGAGGAAGGAATAATATATCTTCTCCTAAATGAGAATCTGACTCTCAACCGTCATGTTTACAGTCAAAAACGTACATATCTATTATTAGAAAATATTCTAGTAAGAATTTTGTCAAATTTCTTTCTCTATATATATTATATTACAACCAATTATCCAGAAAAATTACATGTCAATTTATCCATTCATCTGTTTAGATACTATCATAAAACTGTTTTACTTGACTCGTTGAAATCTTAATCAGTATTGGAAAGCATTTCACTATGTAGAGTTAAAGTGATAACGTTATCTAAGATACCGGGGGACCTGCGCCCGCGCATAATTAACTTGTACGTTAAGTGCATACTGTGCTATACCAAACGGTTTATCGAACAAAGGAAAGATATTTAAAGTATCGATTGTAGGTTTATTTTTATGTTCTTTAAGAACCTGTTTTTTAGTTTATTTTAAAATCATTGTAGTATGTTGGACAGCGTCTGACTGCAAAAGCAATGGTTATGGGTTCAATCTTAATTTCGAATAAGAACTCATTAATGGGTTTTTTTATCGCTATACGCTTTATACATAATCAGAGAGGGCGGAGAGTCAAGCACTAAGGTCTCTTAAATCCAAGTACAGTTACAGTACTTTACTTAACACCAGGTTCTCTCTACCTACCCTACTGTGTCGTGATACAGCATGAAGCTGATTTATTTAGAAATCTATAAAGCAATAAACAATACAACAGTAGTCTCTTATCATACCGACGCCCAGACCGGTAGTCAACTCTGGTACCCGACAGCGATAGATAACTCTATCCTATTAGAATTTAAAACCGTTGTTACATTTTAGAAAACATCGAAAGTATTTTTAAATTTATCAACATAATTTTTTTATCATTTTGTTAAGTGGTAAATGTAGGTAGTTTTATATAATTTATTTAAAAGGCATTTTCTTGGTTTACTTTTAGCTGCTGTATTTCGTGTAGTCAGCGAAGAGTTATCTTTTACTTTATGCAGATATTCATATTTAGATATATATTAGTAGAGGCCATAGTACTGCCTCACTAGCAGTGTCTCATTGGAAACGCCATGGATGTATGTTCGATCTAGGATTCTATGAAAATGATTATTGATTATGGAAATGATTCTCACCACCCTGACAGTTGGGAAAAAGCGTAAAGCTGCTGTCTTTTTAGATAAGTACAGTATACATAAGTTTTAGATGATGTAAATCGATGCCATATTTATCATATAAAATTTCTATTATGCCGTAATTGCGTTAAATTTATAGAAAATGTTTTTACCTTTACAATAAATATAGTAGGTTCAATATTGTTTTACCCTCGACTAGATACGGCATTGAGTTTCGAAATATAATTTATTATATTCTCAAGAACCATGCATTTTATTGTTTGTCTAATACAATATTTAAGGGTCAGTGAAATCTTAAAGTATCAATTAAGTTATAAAATTTAAGCTGTACGGTATACGAGTATACCGTCATCCGTTCCCTAATACCGAAACTATGCGCTACAAATCGTAATAAACGTATAAATAACTAGGTACGCTTGTCGACGATTAACGGCATATTTTTAAAAATCACCAAGCATAAACTTTATTCTACGGTTTTCTATATATTTCTTTTTCTGAAAAAAAAAACCTTTTATTAATTTAATTAGTTTATCTGATAGAATAAAATTTTAAAATAAAATGCAGCGTTAAGATTCGCCACTAAATACGAAATGGGAGCTATTTCGATTAAACGATGTGTTATAACACTAAGTTTCCTCTGCCTGCTATATGCGGGATACAGCTTTACGCTGAAAATAAGTAAATAAAGAATTAATTTATTATAAAGATAACTTAGAGCCCGTCGTGGCGAAGCGGCACAAGGTGTGACTGTAACGCAATGGTTGTGGATTCGATCCCACTCAAGCAAGTGACATATGTATTAATGTTTATATTTCTATTTCTTTGCTCTGGTGTCGAAGCAAAGGTCGGCGTTTAGTTCTGCCACTCAACACGCAATGGTTGATTGATATGTAATAGAAATAGCACTTTCCAATATTAACTTTGCAAATATTTTATAACACCGGGTTTCCTATAAATTACTCTATTCTTATTTATGTACTATCTAATTTTAAACCAGAGGGAGAGGACTGGAGGTTTATAATCTGCACCTAGTATTTAAGTACAACGACGTCTTATTTTTGATATAAATAATTATGCTGTTATAAAAAAGAAGCTAGAGAAGGCAGGTTTGAATCAATGACCCGATGATTTCTTCTTCACTACCAACAAATAGAGCGAAGAAGGAATAGAAATTGAAGTTATATTCGTGTTTGTATATTTAATAATAGCATAATTTTTCATATTACTAGTACTACATATTTTTGAGATATTCAGCATTTAATATATGAACATAATATGCCTATGTATTATTGTTAAGAAAATCGAACTCACGATCACTGCGGATATCCAGAAACCACTAAGACAATAAACATAATGAACATACCAATATTTATATTGGCATTTATCAAGACGTCTCTAAACAAGTCCCTCGTCAGTTTTATCTCACACAGGAACAGGCTGATCAAACTCCGGTAGCTTAATTTATTCCTTGTCTTCGAACATTGGTATAAAAAGTACAAATCAATTCTGAACGTATGAATACACTTATCTGGCAAAAGGACCGACTCCTCGTTTGGAGATACATTAAACTGTAATTATATTTCAGTGTATTGAGTAAATTGCGCTACCTGTTTTAGACAGTTCGTTGAAACGCAGTTTCATTAGTAAAAAGACATTCTGCTTGCATTTTCTGCTGTTAATTAAATGAGATTTTGCGCTTGTTCAGCTTATTTTTGTTTACTTTTCTTTTATATTTCGTACAATTTTAATGATATTGTTATTCGTATGTAGGTAGTGTCAATAAGGTAGTGTCAATAAGACCTTATGGTCTTGAGTGTCTCTGCCACATCTCTTTGCTTATATTCATACATTTTTCGGATATTATAGAGAAGGGTAAAATGAAATGGTAAATTATTACTACCTCCGCCTTTTAGTGAAATTGTATATTAAATACGACATACAAAATACCTATAAACTTTTCCATAACGAGAATAGAATTCCTATTCAAAAACCAAAACAATTTCAATGCATTGTCCTACTAGTATTATTATCCTACTTATAATATAAATAAGTTAGCTTCTGAGGATGGATGTTAGTTCCACTTACACGCAAAGCTATGGAATGAAGTTAGTCGATAGATACTCTACAGTAAGATAGATTTTAAATTAGCTTCACGCTGTATCCCGCATTCATTTTTGATTCAAAGATAGCTTTCACATTAAAATAACACATAGGCGGCAAATTTAGTAAAGATTTTGTATAATTTGGAAATAATATAATCCTAAATTTCAGCGGGCGATGCCGCGCCTAGGTCACTAGCAGCATCTAAGCACTTAAAACTTGTAATCATTTATTTACTTTCTCACGTAATCACCGCAAGGGGTATCGATCAGACCTCATCGGAGTACAGTCGTGCATCAGGCGTGGAATCGGTCACGAGTACGATAGAGACGCTCGACGAGGTAAGGTAGCAGGCCTTACCTCACCTAATTAGTACCTGTTCATAATGATTTCTGCGAACGAGATAATTTTTCGACCATTATTTTTGCTTTTGTTTGGATTGAAGTCTTATTTTATTTTTATTTAACGCGTTAAAATTGTCAACATGTATTATATAATAATATATTCTCATTAATTCTATACCACTTATAGAGTTCTTGTTATAACAAGTAGTACAGGTAAAAAAAAACCTTATCTTAGACCCTGCTTCGTTGTTACTTATGCAATTTAATACCGACTTATTTTACTTACAATGTATGCGGAGGATATCTTTAATAGAAAATTTTTTTTGAGTATCATGGCGTATCAGCGCTGCATCTGATTGAAAACGCGACAGTTGTGAATTTGATCCCAATTATGTTCATTTCCTATATCTGGAAACAGGACAGACAAAGCTTGGCGTTAACACGTGTAGCGGAATATCTTTGTGTCCTCTGTCCTTGATTGTTATATGCTATTTAAAAATATTAATGGTCTTATCGCTAATAGTCATCTCCTCCAGGCAACCTAAACAGAAGAATCAAGTTAGTCAAAATAGTCTTATTTTTAGATTCACAAAAGTTTTCCTTGAAAAATCTTTTCAGAATGTGTCACAGAACTTGCTATCATTTTTTTATGTCTATAAGGTATCAACGTAATGAACCAATCTATGTATTTGCATATACTCGTAATTGTCACTTCAATTTGTACCTTATGAAAAGTTTATATTTCATATATTTCATTTTCTCCACATTGTAACTAACTCAATTACTATACCTAACCTAAAAAAATCCAACTCTAAGTCCCGTTTTTCCTTTTAACCCAAGGTCAGTAGTAACACGAGAAACGCATTAACCAGTAGCTGAAGATAGTAGATTCGAATCCCTTATCTATGCTCTAAGATTGTAGAGATAACGATATGTGGGTGTTAACAGTTGCGTGTCAAGGTATGTGACAATTTATATAGAGAGTAACTATTTATAACTGAAATCTTTTAAAAAAGATTTCGATTAAAAGCAATACAAAATGAATTTTTTTAAGAGAAAGTATACATTTTTTTAAGCTCCACGCCAGATACCGCATATAGTAAGGTAAATATAGGGAGCCTAGTGCTAACACACTCAGAGCACCGTTCAATTTTCAGTTTAGTGTTGGAACAAAGCCGATCGTGCTTTGCCTTCTTACAAGAGCGAGATAATAAAAATAATGCATTCTTTCAAATAGGAATCGAAGCCATAACCAACTGTAGCCCTTATAGGTAGACAGAGCGAACCTGGGAACCTAGTGTCAAGACACGCTGTTCCCATTATGACACTTCCGTTCCCTATTTTGCGCAGAACTGAATTGATTATTATTAAATTATTTTATGAATTCCCCGGTACTGTCATACAAATTTCGACGATCGATTGTTCTACCACTTAACGAGTCTCTTAAATCCTGAAGCTGCATAAAAGTAATAAAAACAATAAAATAACACAAACAAAATATTTCTTCAAAAAATATAAATTTCATAATATACTATTTTTATATGTATTTTTATGTTTTGTATATCTATGACCTTGATTAAAAAAAAAACATATATTATTAAAAGTAGACTTCACGCGGTGTTGAGTTCCTTGTAAATGCGAGGATTGTGGATTCGATCTCCGCTCGAATTACATTTCCATGTTGTGGTATAAAACACATAGCGTGGTGTTCCGCCAATTATACGTAATGTCCGGTTAGACTGAACATTTTCATCATCTTTATAAAATTCAATAAAAAATAATCTTAGTAATATAATTGAATTAATAAAAAATTATAGGGAAAACGAGAAATAATAAAGAAAACCAAAAACCCGACTGCATAAACTAAACTAACTAGTGACACCCGCGCCATCAAGACGAATCCAAAGATGTATGATTTTTCGAAGTTGATTCACTGATTAAGGGTTACAAGGGAACAAATGAACGAACGGATACATACATACTTGCTAAAAACATAACCCTCCTTTTAGGCTTCGCTGCAGTCGGTTAAAAACTAAAGAAAACAAAACACTTTTCTTATAAAAATTCGAGTATTTTTTTTGTTACTTTTCTAGCTTTTATCTATGATCATAGCTAAACTAGACAAACACAAGTACCAGGACAGCATCGCTATATAAGAGATGTAATGTAAAACGTCAATTGTAAAACGTAAAGATCTTAATGAGAGTCGACAAACTGGTATGGCTCGATTTGTGTGGATATTACTTTTGTTGTGTATGTATATATGTACATATGTATGTATGTATACAGATATTTATGAAAGTGTGTGAAGATAATTTACTTATACGTTTTAATATGACGATTTGCAGCGTTGAGTTCCGAGTCTCTATAAAATATGAAGATTTTGTTGTAATTATTTACATATTATTTTTGCTTAAATTTAAATTAAGATATGGTGTATTTTTTTATAATAAACACATTTTAGCTAAATAATAATTCTTTCTATAGTACATAAAGTTTTTTATTTAATAACTTGGGCAGTTACACAATCTACCTATATCATAAAGTTGAAGAAAGGAACCTAGATATTTAAATATAAACAAAAAACAAAATAATATTATGTTAGATTAAATAATAATAATAATATAATTATCAAGTTATATATTTTCCCGTGCACAGCTATGATGAGAGGCAGATCTCGACTCCATGTTTTCTCTTGTTAACAGGGCGAGAAAATGTAAATAATTCTGAACTGAGTGGGAATCAAACCTGCAACCGTCACGTGTACAACCAGACGGTGTGTCGCTGCGCCACAACGTATTTTTGTATAATATATAGTTGATATAAAATAACTTGTCACGTCCACGAAGTACAGTAAATGGCAATTGCCCTATAAGGTAACTCAACCGGTCGAGCTCCTTGCGGTGTCTGGTAGCCTGGTAGCTAACTTTAAAACTCTTTATTATTAATATATATTTATTATTTAATAAATAAATAATGTTGGATGGAACCAACAACATCTGGCTGTAGGCAGCGTAACGATTGTTCTGGGCTGCAATCCCATTCGAGGGATTGAATTATTGTGGTTTCCTCGCTGTGAGCCGCGATGATAGACATTATGACACCCAACACTCAGTCTCGAAATATTTCGCAGTGCTTGGAACATAGGGTCTTATGAAGGCGTTCGACTTATCGATAGTTGTGGATTCGATTTCCATTCATAGTTGTAAGAAACACTAAACAGACTCAGTAGGCAGAGATATCCTCGAGTTAATATTCCGTTGGGGAACTCAATGGGGGCAACGTTCTGTGGAGGAACGTAGCACTTTATCTTGTTACCGGAAAAAAATTGGTGATGAACTATTTATTTTATTTGATGCCGTTGTGGCACAGCGGTGCAGCGTCGAAAGTAAGCGCAACGGTATTGGATTCCGTTCTCACTCGATGCAATCAATTATTAAAAAGTAAATAAAATGCTTAAATACAACTTTTTCGTAGTATATCACCAATCAATGGTACTTATAAAGCTTCATTTAAACTTAATTATATTTAATATTGGTCATTTTAATTTGCAATTACATGCAATTTTTAATTGAGGACAATAAGAATATTTAAATACCGTTAAATGATCTTGAACTTATCTCAACCTATAAGCGATAAAGTAATATCTAGACGTATATAAAAACAAGCTTCACGCTTTTTCCCGAAGGGTAGGTACTTACGTAGGTGCTAATTATTTTCATTTCCTTTGGTAACAAGGTATAACGCAGAGCGATTGAGTTCCGATACAACTCTCTCTCTCTCTCTCTCTACACAAAAAAGATAATAATAATCAGCTTCACGCTGTATCCCGCACACTGCAGGGTAGGCACAGGGAACCTAAGTGTTAAGACACTCCGTTCCCCACTTTCTCCCAAATTCTGGAGGCATTGCGTGTTGAGTGGCAGAACTTAACGCCGCGCTTTACCTCGACACCAGAACTAAGAAATGGAAATATAAACGTAAATAAATATTCCTCGAGTGGGGATCGAACCCCAGCCGTCGCATTACAGGCACACCCTTGTGTTGCTGCGCCACGACGGCCTCACTCTCACTCTACATAAAATTTCTGAAAAAATGTCGAGAACGGAACGAAAATTTCTTAAAAGGAACAAAGTGCCTACTCCGCTATGTGTGTGCGCGGCGTGAAGCTCATTTTTTTAAAAGTAGGGAGACCGACGGGTTCTTATTTAGTATTCAAGAAAATTGCTAAAAGACTTCTAAAAAAGTTTTATTCTTAAAATTGTTTTACTGTATTTTAGTAAAGTTATTGCTTGTTATTAACAATTTAAATTGTTTGAATTGTAAAAGAAAAACAGAAACAAAAATATATAAATAAATATTTTCATTATATATTATTTATAACGTATAATTTGAACAGAATTTATACATATTAAATGTATAAGTGATTTTATTGAAATAAATCATTACTCACCTTAATGTAAAAAACATAATATATACAATTAGTTTATTGTCTCTTTATTTGTATTTCTTTTCTTTTTAGCTTCACCTGTACTCCCCTATAGCAGAGTAGGCTATGGAACCTAGTACTATGACACTCTGTTCCTCAAGCTTCGCCAAATTTTCGAGACATTGTATATTGAGTAGCGAAACTAAACGCCGCGCTTTGTCTTCCCTGCGAATCAAACTAACAACTTTCACGTTAACCTGAATACGTAATCCTGAATAAAATTGAATAATTATAATTGACATATTACAGGTGTAACCAGGAAATGTAGCTAGTTTATAAATATAAAATATACATACATACAAACACAAACAAATACATCAGTAATAGATCAAAGTCACGGTAAGTCACGATTCGCCGATAAAATTAAACCAATACAGCTTTATCTAAATGCACATAAGATACTGCCTTATTGGAATCCATGTTAATAGTTTATTAAATAATTTGTGTATTAATATTTCACTCATAATTACATAATTAAGATTTTTTTAGCTTCAGCTTTATCTCTAGCCAGAGAGAATGGAGAGCCAAACGCTGCGCTCTAGGCATACCTCTTTCGCCTTGTTTATGGTTATGAATCTCATCATACATGCCATCCGGGGGTTCCTTACGCTTCTATGCGACCTTCTTTCAGTATCACTAATACTGTGCTCTCGAAGAACAATAGAGATCTCCACCTTTACTTATTACCACTCACTCTTGCTACATAAATCTGTTTTCTCAATTATCTAATTATCCCCTCATAGTCCCGACGTGCCCAGAGTACGTTCTTTTTCATTTCCACCATTACGCGGTCTTACCATGTATGCAACACATTCGTTCGATAGACCGAATGAAACTGACTGAATACACTGAAATGGTATGGTGACGTGGTACGTAGCCCTAGGAACTTGGTTAGATGGAAGTGATTTGCTATGTCTGTCCCTGGGACGAGACTTCCCTGCGCCCTACGAAGAACTGATTGGATATCGTGATGCAGGACAGTTAATGGACTTATCTTCGAGGAAGATAAAGACTGTACAAAGTGAAATAGATTGGCAGACCCTGACAACAAACGCCAGGTAATCCTGGCCAGGTAATACCAGGAGGAAGGAGAAGATATATTGTAATTAAGTGTTTGAGTGGAGGTCGAACTTACAGTTTCTAGTTAAACAGCCAGAGTACTGAC
>DWGR01003845.1:0-11731 GCA_018247715.1 Heliconius burneyi | reverse complement strand
CTATATGCTTCGTTGAAAGTTTGTATCATATAATTCACTTATATTTAATTTTATATGCATAATTATTTTTAGCATTTAAATTTCTATTCCTAATGAAAAGACAAAAATATTTTAATTGTGGAATTATAATTATACGTTCAAAAAGTACTAGATGTACGCTACAAGTATATTTTGGTTATGAAAATTTAAAACGTAATTCAATGTGTACTTGGAACAAATTTTACCCTTCTTTGTGTGAAGAAACGGAAACACGATTCTTTTTTAAATATCTGTAATTGTCGCTTTTAATACATATTATTTTACAAAATGTGACCGTAATAAAAATTATTTTACAGTGCGGATGCGTAGGGAGACTGGTATGTACAAGTACTCCTAAGGACATCAACGATTGGAGAGATCAAAGAATGTTTGAAAACGAAAAAATCATCATAAAAGAACTAAGAAATATAACCAGAAGAACAAACTTAAAATATATGAAGCTTTGGGATTTTCTAGAAAAGTTTGTTGGAGGTCATTAGCAAGACAATCAATAAGGAGTTATTTAGCCAATTATATTTAATATGTCAATATAAGTTAGAAATTATGGAATTATGTGAATTAATTGTGGCATTCCTAATGAAAAGACAAACATATTAGTTTGTGTCATAGTTTAATTAGTTATAAAATAAACTATGACATTGCAGATACTGATGATCTGCTTACTGTTTAGTGCAATAAATATTTTTCATATCAATTTAGTCTAATTTTAGCCAGGATTAGCATTAGTTATACCATATTTATTGTTAGTACTTAAAAATAAAAACATATTGTTTTTTTAAACGTTAGTGTAATATGTAAATAATAAACAAGCTTTCTAACATAGCATTTCATTCTTCGTTTATATGTAATATTATAATTAGAAAATTGGTGGATACATATGTATGTATATTAAAAAAGCAAGACTATTTAATGATACTTAAATGAAATTATAATGTTTATTATACCATTATAACAAATACATTTGTACTGTACATACAATATGGCATAATTTGGAAAAACTGTGATAATTAAATGATTTCGAGTATGGTTGTTTCTTTGTTTACCAAAATACTTTTATAAAAACGAATAGAGTAAACCCGAAAGATTTTAAGCCGGTAAATCTTGAAACCGTCCAAATCCTCTAACAACTAAAAGCTACCTCAAAATTCTTATACAAACTTGTTACAAATTATTTATGTTATTAGTTGAAGGGAGATTTTTACAAATTTCCGCTAGAATTACACCGAGGTATAGTCAATTTGTGGTAGATTGAATGAAGTCAATCCTGTATAAATCAAGTGTGTAATAAAAAATGTCAGATTTGTGAAATTAGCTATAGTTTTTAAGATAAAGCTATTATAAGCTATTGCATTGAAAGTAACTAAGTTAGCCCTTTGCACTCGTATGTCGTCGTAGTGGCACTAAGATATATTTGACCATTGCGCTCATTGCCGCATGGGCAAGGCGGCACACCATGTCTTATCATTCTAGCGGGTTGACCGGTCTGTCGTTCCCTCAGTTTATTTCTAACATATCTGAATTGTTTTGTTAAGCCTTCATTCAGTACATTTTTATATAAAAATAAAAGATTTGGGCTTCTTAGTAGCCACACATCTTCCGAAATCACAGAAATAAGTCGTCGTTGTTACTGAGATGGACGTTTCTCGCGTGCTATTCACATTTTACACACAGATTATACAGGAACCAGATAGGTTAAGCGGCTTTGTAAAAAGGCAATTTACCGCCCATATTAGCAGTCTTAATGTTAACAAAGTTTAGCCATTCTTTAGATTCAATTTGTGTCATATGGTTTGCGAATACAGTATTGTTTATAAGAGTACATGTTTGTGGTTCACAGAAGATGTATGCTTTTAAATTATTCATACTCGGGGCTGGAATTATTGGACATCTTCATAGGCTCAGTCCATACAATGGCAATCTAAAACGAAGCTATTTACGTGCACCTTGACTGCAATATCACAAATATTCTACATAAGGTATACAGGCGATTATTGGGCACCCAATATTTATTATTTTATGCAAAGTATGGTTGGTAGGTGTTTATCACACTGAGAGATCTTTTATCTTTATTTTAGAAAACAATATTGGCCACATATATAGCAATATCTGTTGAACTTAAAATAAGACGCGACCTGATAATATCTAGGTGTAATTCCTAATAAGTAAAATTATTATAACAAAGTAATATAACAAAAGTTAATAATAAAATTCATATATTTATAGGATTCGTTTATCTTAAGAACCAGAGCTAAATTAAAAAAAGTAAATGAATGTGTTGAAACACTTAATACAAGTGTTTACAAAAACCATCAACAAAATGTATGATGCAAATGTTGTTTTTTTTTCAATTAGATTTTTTCGTTTACAAAACCATCAACAAAATGTATGATGTAAATATTGTTTTTTCCGATCCACAGTGTCATTATTTGGCAAGAGAGAATGTTATTTATTAAATATTTTTGTACAATTTTTAAAGTGAAACAAGAGAAAAATACTTTTTAGAAAATATATAATGAATATGGTTAGTTAAGACTAAACAAAGCCAGAGATTTTGTTTGATACACATATTAATAAATATGTGCAGTAAGCTTTCAAATTTCAGTTTGTTTTCTTTAACATACAAAGACCTAAGAAACTGATGTTTATAAGTTCCTAGAGGGAGGTACTAAAAAATATTATCAACTAAATAGGTGATTGTAATACCAAATGATAATTACTTAGGAATAAAACAAAATAATTATCTAATTACTGAAATTCATCAAAATGATAATAAATAATCATAACCAAAAAGTGTAAGACACTCCGTTCTCCACTTTCTGCCGAATTTCGGAGGCATTGCAAGTCAAGTGGCAGAACTCAACGCCGCGCTTTTACCTCGACACCAGAGCGAAGAAATGGAGCGATAAAAACCTAAATAAATATTTCATTTCCACGAGTGGGGATCGAACCCACAACCGTCGCGTTAGTCACATTCTTGTGCTGTTGCGCTACGACGGCCTCAATTTTAATCTGTTTCTATTTTATTTTATAACCAAAAAGGAAATAATTTTATGTGCATATTCATAAATGAAACCGATTTAGCATTCTTCAATTATCTACATCTGTAACATTACTAATACTGACAACATAATTAATTTGCAGTATATATATTTCAAAATAAGCTAGAGATTTAAACACAAAATTGTTTTTTCATCAAATTAACTCAATTTGTTAAATTAACTATTAACTTAAGCTTTGATCTAGTGTCCAGACTCCATGGTCCACCTTCCAGTTCACAACTCAAGGCAAAAAATTAAAATTATTTACTAATACTTTTATAATTCCTATACATTTGAGGCCATCATTGTGGTGAAGTGGGAAAGCATCTGATTGTATATAGAACTAGTATGGATTGGATCCCTACTCAGGGCAATGAATTATTTTAATTTCCTGGTCATACAAACTGCTGAATTAAGTTTCACCACTATTAAGTGGTCACAGACATTGCATAATAATGCAATGTCTGTTACTGAGACATTCTAGGTCTCTCTGCCTATCCTGCTAAACGTAAGATACATGCTAAAATACATCTATTTTTCACTTACCTCGACTTCTTCCAAAGTTTGAGTCCACCTGTAATTTTCAAAATCGCAACCATTACCAGAATTCGGTTTTAATTTTCCTTTTTCTTTAGGATCATCTTCCTCTTCTATTTCCACATCATTGTTTGAATCACCACTAGCCTCTTCTTTATCTAAAAAATATATTAAATATGTACTATCATAGAAATTAAGAAGAAACTCTTGGAGACCGCCTAAGCGCTCTGACCAACTAACGACTACGACGGAACACTTACGACTTGAATCTTAGGGGTTCAAATCCTTATGTTATTTTTTCTAAAAAGTATTTTTCTTTCCCAAGTGTGGAATAACTTTCTAAAAAATAAAATAAAACACTGTCTTAGGTTCTTTCCATACTTCCAGCAGGAAGCGCAAAGGGAAGAATCCAATGTCGAGAATTAATTAAGGATTTGTGTGTTATTTCGCGAAACTCAACAACAAAATTGGTCGTGCCAGACCAAAAGATAGAAAATAATTTGTTCACTCATGTGAACAAATTATTTTAAGGAAAAAGCCCATATTGCAACATCAATCAGTAAAGGCAATGGTTGTAGGGATCCAGAAAAATTTTAATTCAAAATATGATTTATTCAAATCAATTTTTGAAATAACTTAAAGATGAACATTGAAAGACCATAAAGGACCTACCATGTATTAAATATGTAACATAAATAAAACAGTGAGTTCACAATAAGTACTGTATTAGCTAAGTAGCCAGACATGAACTAAACTTGTCATAATTATTCTGCTTACCCTCTTGAATGCACTTTATTATTTAACAAAGCAAATAAGTACTTTCTAAACTTAAGTCTACATAACAATACTTGACAATTCATCCATACCTGTATTATAAATTCGAAAGTAACTCTGTCTGTCTGTCTGTCTTTTACGCAATCAGGGTCAAACCTGAATCCAATTGTAATGAAATACTCATATAGAGATACTTGAGGGTCTCGGGATGAACATAGGTTACTTTTTTTCTTATATTTGTAATCAATTCGTTATCAATATATAGAAATATATTAAAATATTAATTAATTTGACACGCAATTTATTCCGCCATCTTAGTAGCAACCGTCGTTGCTAGCCAACGGTTGTGTTTTGTTTTAAGAAAACGTCAACCAAGAGGAGCTTAGTTAACGCATACATGGCGTGCGCCGACTCAACCTTATGAGACACAAAAACAATGTTTTACAAAAATATTGCCCTTTAAATAATGTTTAAAAAAGTCCACGGTAATATATCTGTATCTTTGAGGGTTAAGCAAAAGTAACCATTTTAATGAAAAAATGTTTTTTTCTATAATTTGATATTTGGCCTAATGAAAATAAATATAATAGTCATTTTTAACATTTCAACTAGATTGGAATTACAGTTTACTGTATAATATTGTAATAAATAATTAAGGAGATGTCACTGATTCGAAATGACCTAGCCTACGAGCGGCATAGTATGACCAACGTGAATGGGCATATGACTTACTGTAATTATTTGCTGTTTATAATTAATTTTAACTACACGTTTGCTTCTTCTAATAGAGTCCGAGCTCGAAAATAAAATTTAAGAATGAATGTTTGGTTATCTCAGTTCAGTTATCTATACCGATATTATACACTTAATATATTGTAATTTTAATCATTTGGGGCTTATCATTATTTGGGATCGCAAAAATTATACTATTTAATATATCTATATTAAATATGTTTAGTTAGAGTGGGTATCTATGTATGCGCACAGAAAACTTAACAATCTTAAAAATTTCCTTTAGTTACTTTTACTTCTTTTGTTTGTTTATTTCAAATTACTCAATTTTTTTTTAATAATAAGTCTCCACTATTTATTCTTTTTAGTTAATTTTAATAATTTTGGTCCGCTAGTAAATTATATATGACACCCTATACAGAAGGCAGTAATGCTTCTAAGGGCCAAATAACTACACAGCTATCAATAATAACATTTTACAGCTCTCAAATATTAGTTATATAATATGAAAACTGACAACACCTATTGTGTTTTGTTGTATACCTGTATAAGTGTATAAGTAAATTTTTGTTGGTTTTGTATACTTATCCAAGGTTTAATAAATATGCACACTTTAAGTGAAATATCATTTGTTTCTCAATAATAAACATATTTATTTATGTACTAGCAACCCACTTGCAGCTTCACCTATTTGAACTACATAATTATTAATTTACTAATCTGCATTAGGTTTTTTTTTCTTATAATAATTCTATTTCAAAAACAATATTTATACCTATATTAAAAAGTAAAGTTTCAGTCAATGCAACTAACAGTTATCTATAGCAATTTTGTCAAACAACTGTTTTAAAATTGTATAATTTTGTTGTTTATAAATTAAATTAATAATTGTTTATAAAACAACCATTAAATGTTAAGAGAAGCTTGCCAAAATGCAAGAGTTAAAACTGCAATTAAATTGGTTAAGTTGTATTTGAGAGTAGTCTGAACAAAGGCACAGACAGACAAAAAATTTAAAAATTAATGTTTTTTTTATATATCTTGCTTGTACAGACATTAGAGTATAGATTAGCTAGACCTATATGGATCCTCAATAAATACTTTATTAGTATAGCAATTGGTTTACAAGGAAATTAAAAAATATCAAATTAATAAAGCAAAAGGATTAGTGGGGTAAAGGTATAACGGATGGGGAATGGAGATAGTGTGGAAATTGTCTATACAATTAATAATATCAGTTAAGATGCGGGCAGCAACTAGTGTACAAAAATTATTTTATAATGCTTCATTAATTTATTCCACAAATGCAAAAAAGACTATACCTTAGAATATCTTATACTAATTAACCTAGTAAATGAACTTTTAAAATAAATTATGTTTCTACCTTTTTGTTTATCTTTTTCTATATCTTGTTGTAATTTAGCAGCCTCCTCGTCAGTAAGTTCTTTAACAGTAGCAGGTTGAAAATCTTTGGCTAGACGTTCTTGTTCCTTTTTCTGTTGTATCTCTTTTAACCTTTTGTCTGCGTCTTCTTTTTCTTTCTTAATTTTATCAGCTTCTTCTCTTGCTTTTTTAGCATGTGCATAAAAAGTGTCTTTAATAACCTGAAAATGTTATTAACAATAAAAAATACACATTTCCAAAAAATATATATTAGATCATTATTATTTTCCTTTAAATACAAAATAAAGTCTTCACTGGAAAAAAGAGCGATATTATACGTACTTTTTCCCATTCTCCTTCATTTCCTCCCGTAAAAAAATCAGTTTTTCTACCTAAAAAGCTTACAATTGTGGCCAGTAACTGAAAATACGAACAAAAATATGTGTCAATTATACAAGTTAAGGAAGGATTTCCTACTTAAAACATAGAGGTACTTAAATATATATTTTATATGTATTCTAGAAGATTCTTGGTAAATAAAGAACATAGGAATTAGCTAACATCTTTAACACCGCCTTCATGTTGTTGTGCCATTGCAAGAAGCATGGAATCAAATCTTTCAGGATCGTTACTCATTTTCTAAGTAATTTACTACACTATATCTTAATAAAACGTTTATTACTAAGTAATAAATGATAGATCAATTAAAGCGTGCACGTTTCCTTGGATAAGTATACAACACCAACAAAGCAATTTATCGCAAATCAACCGGGCCGGCAACAAAAGACAATAGGTATTGCCAGTCTTATATTAAATATACACCCGAAAGCACAAATAATAATACGAACACTTGATTAATTCGTTTATTTATTCCACTCTATTATAATTATGAAGTTGCTTTTATTTTATCCCACAAGTTGTAATTATAAAGAACAAAATTGTTATATAACATTAAAACAGCTGATTTGTAAATGAGGCGAAAGAATTTATTGTATGAGCTTAAATGTTAATAATTTTATAATCTTCTGCAGATAAATAGGGAAAGTTTATTAGGTAGCAATAAGGCCGAAAATTTAGTGATTTACCTATACAAATTATTACCGATTCGAACTTTCTAGACGATTACAAATTAAAATAATAATGATTTATTTAAGTATTTTATTGAGAAAGCAAAGAAGACAATACAAGACTTATAATTATATTATACTTAACATATTTTTTAAAAACCATTTATAAATCCCGAATGTAGTTATTGTCTATGTGTAAATAAATATTTTAACGAACTATCCGAGTTATTTGCAAAAGTGCATGCTTGCCAATTGCATTAAAAATATTTATATTGTCTATAGCTAAAAAGTGAAAGAAGACTGTGTCATTGGAGGTCATGCACTTTATTTTTGTTCGTACGAAATTGTCTTCTTAAACAAATCTGTTAGATAAAAAGTTGTGAAAATTGATAAAAAAAATCATCTATATTATGTATAGTTATGTGTGAACTGGTACGTGAAACGAAAAGTATAAGTTAATATTTAGTATTTTGATGTTATAAAATGAAAGTAACGAATGTAAATCTATTTTTCAGATTTATGTAGCAAAAACATAGTAATGGCAGATCAGTTTTGTTTACGTTGGAATAACTTCCAAACAAATATTGTGAGTGCATTGGATTCCCTGAAATGTTCTGAAGATTTAGTTGACGTTACGTTAACTTGTGAAGGCAGAAACATCAAGGCCCATAAAGTAATACTGTCAGCTTGCAGCCCGTACTTTAGGAATGTGTTCAAGGTGAATGACTTGGGGCAGTATAACCTTCACGTTTATAGTGACAACAGCAATAACTGGAAGATATTATCAAATTTAAAGTTGTAACTGTTGTTTGTATACATATATTTTTTATTTCAGGAAAACCCATGTCAACATCCAGTCATAATATTGAAAGATGTATCAGCAGATGATATTTTAAGTTTGTTGTCTTATATGTATCAGGGAGAAGTTTTTATTGAAGAAAGTAAATTGTCATCATTTTTACACACTGCGGCTTTGCTACAAGTTAAAGGTTTAACAGGAGTAACACAACAGGTGAGATAGTTAGGAGTATCCTTATTATCCCTTACTATCATTTTTTATTTAATACTTATTATATATACTATTTCTCTTATTTTTACCATTATTTTGATTTTGCTTGACTATTCCTTTAATACTTTAACATTATATTTTTTTAGAGTGAAAATATTTTTTCAAACAGTGCTACAAATAAATTGTATACTCAATTAACAATATCTTCTAAGCCACAATTCAGTGTTACTCACAAAGAAACTAAAATGCCGGCTCTGAAGAAAAGAAGAAGCAGTACTTCAGATAAACCTAACGATATACCTTTTGGAGATTCCCAAAAGAAAACAAAAATTGTGGATACAAGTGAGATACATTCAAAAAATAATGCATCCCAGGTCAAAGATAACTCATTGTTGGTAGAAAACCATATTGAGAACAGAAGTGAATCTAAAACTGAGCAATTGGTGACAGCTAATGGAAAGAATGTAAGCTAAGTTGGTATAATACTGTTCGATGATTGAGAATATTTTTAAGGCTTCATATTACAGTGTTGTTAAAGTCAAACTACTTAGTTTGTCTTTTATAACCTATACAAATGTGTTAAGTTTATTTATTTGAGGCTATAGTGGCACAGCCACACAGCATCTGATTGTTAATTTGACAGTTGTTGGTTTAATTCCCATTCAGGGAAATTATTAAATTATCCCTGTGTGGAGAAACAAGTGACTTAACACTCGGTTCTCCTATCCTATATACAAGATATAGTGAAGTTAAGAAAAAAACTTATTAAATATGTAATCTTACTGTAGGTCAATATGCAAGATGACATTCCAATTACAATTAAAACAGAATGGGAAGGAAAAATTTCACCGGTGACCAATCAAATACTTAATTCAGAAAATGATGACAGTCTTCCAGATTATGAGAATAGTATGCTTGCCAGATCTTTAATTTCAGGTAAAGTTATCAATGAATGATTTAAAATGTCAATATTAAATTGTAAGTATTTTAAACAATAGTTGAGATGGCCCTCATTATGCAAGGGCATAATAATTAATCACAAGAATGGGATTTGAACCAATAACTAAATGTTACCAACTAAATCCAACAGTTGTTGATTCAATACCACTCTTGTGGTAGATTATTTTATAGTTCTATTTTCTCACTTTGGTAACAAGACAAAGGGTGGTGGCGAGATACACCATTGAACCATGAACAATGAAAAGTTCATCAGAAAGAGGTGTACTGAGTGTTTTTTTCCTAGGTGTCCTCAGCTGCATATGCATAGTACAGCGTGAAGCTTAAAAAAAACAAAACACTTTGAAATGTTATCCATTGTGGGTGCCATGCAAGTGTGATAGTTGTAAGTTCAATTCCCACTTGAGGTAATGAAATATTAACAATTTTATTTCATTGCTCTGGTAATGAGGTAAAGCATGGTGTTGAGCTCCACCACTCACATGAAATACCTCCAAAATTTGGCTAAAAGTCGGGAACAGAGTCATTGTACAGGGTCACAAGCTTGCATTTGTAAAAGCGTCAGGTTGTGGGTTCAATTCCCCACTTGAGGAACTGAAATATTTATAATTTTGATTTCTTTACTTGTTTAACCAGGTAAAGTATGGCATTGAGTGCCGCCACTAAACACACAGTGCTCTCAGAATTCGGCGAAAAATGGGGTCTAAGTAACTGTTTATAATTAAAAGCTTAATTAAGAAAATAAGTGTATAGATTGTACACATTATTAATTAACGAACCTAGTCCACATAAATTGTTACATGGAAAACGTTATGAAACTATCTCTGACATTATAATTTTTTATTTTGTAGGTATCAATCCTTCAAAGAGTGATGTATGTGCCAATATAGTGAAAAAAGTGTCAAACATATCAGATGTACAAACAGTTCACCGTCAAAAGGAATCTAGCATGGATTCAACTAATTTCCCAACTTTGGTTAAAAGTCCAATTAAAACAAATGAAGATTCACTAGTAAAATCAGAAAAACCTTCCCCAAAATCCGATGTAGAATATGAGCCAGAAATTTTACTATCGGAGCAACAAGATGGTGGAGACTCGGATTATGGTCAAGACCAATCTCAAGCTTTATTGTTATTAGCAGGCATGTCAACAGTTCCAGTGCTTGCTGGAACATCTCAAAGTGTTGGCCATCAGTCAAACCACGCTGCCATATGCGGAGATTGCCCACATTGTGGTATGAAATATTCCAACCAATCAGCTTTAAAGTACCATGTGAGGTTAATGCACTCAGATCTGACTAATAGACTCTGTTGCTACCTCTGCCCAAGGTCGTTTACCATGAGGGAAACCTTTAAAGAACACATGTGGACAAGCCATGGTCAGCGCAACTAGTAAGTGCCTTAGATTTACATTTTGTGCCTTAAATTTTATATAAAATTTTATACCATTAGTATTAAGAAACAAAAAAATATTGTCTAATGTATTTGATAGTGGGACCGTCATGATGTGGCACTGTGTTTGTCTGTAAATGCAAAGATTGTAGATTCAACTCTCGCTTGGGGGGTCTGAATTATTGTTATTTCCTTGCATTAATCATAAGATGAAAGGCAGCATTGAGTCATGCTACTCAACACATAATATCTCGAAAATTTGGCATGGCATGGAAAACATAGTACCATAACTCTAGGTTCCTTCTGCCTATCCTACTGTGAAGCTAAAAAAAATATTTAATAAATTAGATATTATACTAACTATCTATTTAAATTCATTGTTTTATATTCAAGATCTCTCCAAATAGATATAATGTGTGATAAAAAATGGGAAATATGGAGCTAATATTAAGAAACAAAGTGGTGCTCCTGATCTTAACTTAATGTAGAACAAAAATAATGAGAAGTTTCAGTCTACTATATTAGTAGAAACAAAAAATATAATTTATAAGGAATTATACAATTTATATGAGGTTTTTGATAAGAATTGTTAATTTTGAGGTAATGTTGCCAGTTTCTATAAAATATTTTCATTCTGTCCTAATATTTTTTCAACATTATAAAATTTATTATTTACCTTCTTCTTCATCCTGGCATTAATCCCGGCTATTGCCAGGGTCTGCCTTCCTGCTCAGCCTACTCCACTTTGCACGGTCTTTAACGTCCTCGGTGGTTAGACCATTGGCTCTCATGTCCTGCGTCAC
>DWGR01003844.1:0-11732 GCA_018247715.1 Heliconius burneyi | reverse complement strand
AGAGGTTCTCAATTTGACTGTATTTTTTATTTCCTCGAGTGGGGATCGAACCCACAACCTTTGCGTTATAGTCACACCCTTGTACCACTGCGCCACGACGACCTCCCATCAAATAATTATCCACCAAATAATAATGAATATGATATTTGTATTATATTAGTAAATAAAAAAATATAGAACATTATAAAAGTTGTACTCAAATCTAGATCGGCAGTTCAGTACAATCGGTTTAGCTGCTTCTATAAAATGTTCTTTAAAATATTTTTCATAAAACCATTTACACTTTAGGCTAAAATAGTTTGAATGAAAATTTACATATCAATATAATTGTGAATGAATTAAACTATGTTTAAGGACTACAGATTATTGAAATTTTCGATAGCCGTTATAGTTTTGCATAATCTACGACGACCACGTCAAAACTTTCTGCTTCTTGTCCAATAAATTGAGTTTATGGGTTGAAGGAGAGTTTAAATAATATATTATCTATATCTTGATTAAAAAAAATCACCTTTTCAAAATGACATGATTAAATTCGAAATAATATTATTTCTGGTAATTAACCAATATTGTAATGCTACAATAGACTTAGCGTTTTAGCTTAAATCATTGTTAAATTATAACCATTCAGGTCGTCATTTCATACTGGTTGTCCCTTTGACGTTTGTTTGTAAACGCGGTGGTTGGTGGTTTCGATTTATTTGTTTTTTGAATTCAATCACTTATCATGCATAAAGTCTCAAAATATGCGCGAAATGTTGGGGACGGAGTCTAAATACAAGGTTCCCTGATACTAGGTTCCTTATGTTTATCCCGTTATATACATATAATGTGATAAACATAAGAAAAGGCGTAAAGCTGAAAAAAAAAACATTAATATATTTTATAAAAAATCAATTGTATATGAACCTACGACCACTGCAGACACTTACATATACTTACTTTCCCATATTACAAAGTATGCCAAACTGTATTTAATGTATAAGAATTTTGATATAACGTAAACAGATGCTACAAATGTTTGTGCGGGATCAGCGGTGAGCCAAATTAACCTTGCGGTTTCTCATAGCGATGTCGTGTGTCTGTGTTAGTTATAATATAATGCTGAACGTTGTTCATTATATTTGGATTAATTATAATTAAAGACAGCAATGGCGCAGGGGTACAAAGGTGTATTTGTAACGCGACGGCTGTGGGTTCGATCCACGTCGGCGAAATGAAATATTTATTTACGTTTATATTTCCATTTCTTCGCTCTGATATTGAAGCAAAACTCAACACGCAATGCTTCCAGAATTCAGCAGAAAGTGGGAAACGGATTGTCTTATCACTAGGTTTCCTCTGCCTACCCTGCTGTGTGCGGGATACAGCGTGAAGCTGGTGTAAGATTTTCAATTTAATATTATATATTTTAATATTTTCAGTCGACAATGACAATTATCATAGTAATTTTAGTGCTTCACACTCTAACGTGCTCGTGGCTGGTGACCCTCATAGCCACGTCGCCCTTCAACCTATTGAAGACTGTTAAACTTTATTTACTTGACGAGTGAGGACGTCACTTTTACACAATTGCAAAGTAAAGGGTGTTGGGAGTACCTTTAACTTATTAAGCTCCCTCCGTATGTCATTCTATTGTAAAGTCAAATTAAATAACTTTCTGAAAATATCCTTTGTGGCAAAGTGGGAGAGTGTATGAGAGTAAGCGCGATGGTTATAGGTTTACTTCCAAATTGGGGGAATATTTCTATTGCTGACAGGCAGAGCAGTTGAAGTCGTCCTCTCAACGCTTTATTTTGAAGCCTCAAGACCAAAATAAAAGAAAGGCGATAACATGTTTGCAGCTCGTTTAGAAAATTTAAAATAACATATATATATAGTCAACTTCACGTTGCATCCCGCAAATGCAATAAAATATAGTTTTAAGATACTCTGTTTCCCACTATCATACCGAACATAAAACCGAACTTGGCCTTTTTAATACAGCAGAGAAATGAAAAGTAAATAATAATAATTTATATTCCTGACTAGAAACTGAACACACAATGTTTGTGTCCACAGACACACACACGTTCCACTGCACCACGACAGCCTCTATTTTTTTTTTATAATTACGTTCAAATAGTAAGTTTACACTATTTTTTTTTATAATATAGTGATACACCCCAACGCGAATGGGACTACACGACCTCGTTCTACGTGATAGTCGCTGAACTGACATCGACCGGAGGCGACGAGTTCGTTCTGGAGGAGCTAGTTCCTATGATAATACTGGCTATATGCCTCATTTGCGGTAAGCTGCTGGCCGCCACTGTCGTCGCCACTGCGATGCAACTGGCATATTCAAGCAAATACGCTCTAAACACGTATGAAAAAATCACCAAGGAGCTGATCGATGTTCTGAAAAATCAAGGACTGTCAAGTATATTGTGATTGATATTATTTTCTTGTTTTAATAATATAGTGTTTTAGTTTGAGGCCGTCGTGACCCAAGGGCACAAGGGTGTAACTGTAACGCGACAGTTGTGGGCTCGAACCCCACTCGAGGAAATGAAATATTTTTCTCATTTTATATTTCCCTTTCTTGGCTCTAGTTTCGAGGCAAAGCAGGTTAGGCAGAGGGAACCTAGTGTTAAGACACTCCACTCCCCAGTTGCCGCCTAATTTTGGAGGCATTGCATGTTAAGTGGCAGAACTCAACGCCGCGCTTTGCCTCGACACCAGAGCGAAGAAATGTAAACATAAACGTAAACAAATATTTCACTTCCTCGAGTGGGGATCGAACCCACAACGGCACGACGGCGCAGCGGCAAGACGGCCTAATAATAAAAGTAGTTTATAATAAACTATTAACGTATGTGTGTATGTAGGTAGTAACATCAGTATTCGTGTTATATAAGGTATTTACAATTTAAACACCAGCTTAATTGAATTTCAACATAATTATTATCGAAGACCATTATATTATTTTATAATTAATTACTATTTAAGGTCTACGTGGCACAGCGGCACAAAGGTGTGACTGTAACGCGGCGGTTGTGGGTTCGATCCCCACTCGACTACGTGTAATATTTATTATTTATTTGTTTTTGAAACTCTTTATACACCTGCAGATATATTAAATAATTCTCTGTAGAGGAAATTTTAAAAATGACAATACTAGTATATATAATATAAATATATAATATATTCTGAATTTCTGGAGGCATTGCGTGTTGAGTGGCAGAACTCAACGCCGCGTTTTGCATCGACACCACAGCGAAGAAATGGAAATATAAACATAAATAAACATTTCACTTCCTCGGGTGGGTATCGCACCCACAACCGTCGCGTTACAGTCACATCCTTGTGCCACTGCGACACGACGGCCTCTAAAGTAGGGAATGGATAGTTTTAACACTAGGTCCCCTCTGCCTACCCTGCTGTGTGCGGCATACAACGTGAAGGTGATATTTTATAATAGATTTTATAAAGGATTGTAAAATGGAGAAAGAAGTGTTTGACACTAGTTTCTCTTTGCTTATGTTGCTACAGCAGGATATATACATCATTGATTAAAACATTCGTTCTAAGCTTCACGAAAAAATAAAATTTCCATTTTCTACTTTTGCTCCAAATTCGAGACATTTCACGATGAATAACCGAAGCTATCGTTGCACTTTGTTTTGTGGGAAAATGCAAAACTTCATTTCCCCGAGTTCATATCGAACCCACAAATATTGCGTTTATAATTAAATATAATTATAATACACCAGGATATATTGCCCAAAATATTTTACACCTATAGAAAATAAATATTTCGATATGTACCTACTTGATTAAGTAAAAAATTAAAATAAAAACAATCTCAAAAGTCTACGTTCTCGGAACTTAAATGAGAAAAATATTTTTTACTAGTCGTAGAGGATAATTGTGAAGAATTATTCTGAGAATTTATTAACTTTGATTTTATCACATTTAACAAGAAATATATTGGAAATATATAAATTTTTGTAACACGAAATATATTTTTCATCACAATTAGATATAAAATCAATGAAAATGTCATAGAGCTGTTTGTTTGCTTATTTACTACTTTATAGTTGATTTCTTTTAATTAAACAGTGTATAAGTTTAAATTTTTGAGACCAATTGTGACGCAGCGGCACAAGCGTGTAACTGTATACGCGACAGGTTGTGGGTACAAGGAAAATAAATAATAAAATATATTTAAAAAATTCACTGAAATAAAGTAAGCGCGACTTATGATAATTCTTTGTAAACTGGTAAATAAAGAAGAGAGAAGAGTCAGAGGAGCTTCTTCTGCTTATTCTAGGAGATTTGATCTCGAATATTTTTTCTGAGAAGTTTGTCTTGAAATATATTTTTTGTTTAATAGATTAGGTAGGTACATGTTCATTACATCCCCAATAATCTCATAAAAATATAAAAAAACAACCATAAGGAAAAGAAAATTTAACAGATGTTTAAGTAGGACTCCGCTTATGCGATATTTGTTATCAAATAAAAACTGGTTTTTTTTTTCAGCTTAACTACGGTCATTTTTAGATAAATTTGGAACCTTGCTTCGCTATATATAAAAATAATATATTTTTTAACTTCCTGTAGACAAAGACAACTTGGGAACCTAGTTCCCCCATTCAGCTGAATTATGGCGGCATTGCGTGTTGAATTGCAGATCTCAACGCCATGCTTTGTCTCATTACTAGAGCAAGGTAATGAAAACGTAATTTATATTTCGTTAGAGTGAAAATATGAAATATTAAATTTCCTCGAGTGTAAATTCAACCCACAAGCTGTCACAATTGTTCCTCTGCGTCATGTCTAGTTTCCGAATAAAATTCTATTAACTAAAATTTCCTTCGACTCCCCAAGCTACCAGCTTTGATAGCAAAAACTCCAAACTGTAAGACAATTGTTAGTGTGACGGTATTTTACAGAAAATAAAATAATAATACCCACATAATTATTTATAAGAGATGAGGGAACGGCTATAAAAAGTGACGTTTTTGATGGATTGTTACGTACGTACGTAGTACGTTGTTAGTCTGCCTCCCGGAAGGTGCAAATCAAAGACGGTGTTTAAGTATTTAAAATCAGTGTCAGTGCTGAAACTATGCGGTAAAATCATGCATAAGTGTAAAGTGTCATATAGAAACAGTGTAAAGTGTGCGGTGTAAAGTGTACGATTCGTGTAAAATGTGAAAATGGAACAATAAATTGTGATTATTAAGTACTACTATCTTAAACTTTTCTCCTGACATGTTAACAATACGTGCTCCGCTGCGACCTGATGTCGGCTATGTTCGCCAACATTTGCGGAGTTGTTACCTTTTCGCTGACACCGGCGAGCCTTTCCTTCGTCAGCTCACCGTGTTGCTAAATTACTCGGTTTATTTTCCAGGTAAGGTTTCCTCTTGTTTGAACTGGATAGTTTTATAAAAGAAAATAATTTTGCAATGTGCTTTTGATTTTCTTGTTCTTTAGATTTGGCTTGAAAATTGAAAATGATTTTCCACTGAAAGTGGACTTTGACTTACAAGCTAGATATTTTCTCTTAGAATCTTGTACTTAGAAAAATATACGAGTAAAATATACTGGTATATGTATATAAATTATGAAATAATTGCAGAAATTGTACTTGTAATTGTACTATATTTATAATACGAACATTCACTTTTTCCACATCAATCATTAATTGTTTTAATTTAACATACAATCGAATGGAATCATAAATTCCGATTCGTGCTCGTGTAGCGCTTAAATAATATCGATTCTACGAATGTATTTAATCGACTTCAACTTGAACGTTCACAGATTAATTCGATATCGGTCTGTACATACTCACTGCGATAAGTACTTACGATATTGGAACTACTAGTTTGGATTATATCAAAGTTTTTACCCATATGGTTGGTATAAAAGTGATTGTACTTAAAATATTTTTCGTAATAAAATCAGCTTTACGCTGTATCCCGTACACAGCAGGATAGGCAGAGGGAACCTAGTGTTAAGATTCACCGTTCCCCACTTTCTGCCGAACTCTGGAGGCATTGAGTGGCAGGATTCAACGCCGCGCTTTGCCTCGACACCAGAGCTAAGAAATGGAGATATACGTAAATAAAGATTTCTCTTTCTCGAGTGGGGATCGAACCCACAACCATTGCGTTACAGTCACACCTCCGTGCCGCTGCGCCACAGTGGCCTCTTTTATATTATTATTTTCTTTAAATAATAAAATGTACCCGTTGTGTGTGACTAGGTAAACATAAAAATTAAAAATATAATATGTATATACTTCCGTAACAAAATTATAAAATATTATTAAAATCATAGTTTTTTCACACATTACGTACTATGGACAGCAAAAAGGACCAATAAATCAATCTTCAGGTAGCTGAAAATTCAAATCACACTATACACTACCTGTTACCAACGAATACTTTCATACTTTGGTCACATACCTCGAAGACAGTCTGATATTCTCGACAAATTTATTGTTGTTGGCAAAGAAGACGGTAGAAGACCTACAGGCTGATCACTTTGCCGATGGTCCGACACCATCAAAGAAATTACTGGACTCCCCATGATGAGGCAGGCAGAGGACATGGAGGCATGGAACTATCTCTTCCACCAAGACCTACCAGAACAGGCACGACCTTCGGTAATGAAGAACACGACAAAGAAGAAAATGTCCCCTGGTTTTGTTTTGCTTACTCTGCTATGTCCAGAATACAGTGTGAAGCTTCTAAAAAACTAAAAACAATTATTATTTTTAACATTTCCTTGGGCTTTTAAATAACAAACAATAACATATTGTCCATTCAAATCTTCTAATAATTCTATTCATTTTATACATTCAAATAAATACATTTTGACCAGAATCCTACACTTACATTACAAATATAAATTGTAAATAAGCTCAACTAGAATCAAACACGCGCCAGCAGACGTCGCATTCCGTGAGAATTAACCAAAGATCACTTTAAAATAGATAGAAAATATATAATAGATAGATACCTTGGTCTATCATAGAATGTGTTCGAAAGGTGTACGTGGGCTATGGACTGAGTACAATTAAATGTATCAATGTTGCACTAATACCCAGTACTCCTTGTTATTTTATGAGATTTTTAATAAAGCTTTTGAAGCCATCGTGTCGCAGTGTGTGACTGTAGCTTTGATGGTTGCAGGTTCGATATCCAGTTGGGAAATTAATTATTTTGATTTCATCGCTGTGTTACTATTTGTGAACATATTATGTCATACGTGCAGCCTTAAAATGAAATTTTCGAAATATTTTTTTTTATAAAACTATACTCGGCGTTTAATAATAGGTACAGCTTAGAGAGGTAGATGAGGTCATGTCGCAGAGGCACAAGGGTGTGAATATAATGCGACAGTTGTGGGTTCGATCCCACTGGAGGAAGTGAAATATTCATTTACGCTTTTTTTTTTTCATTTCTTCGCTCTGGTGTCGAGGTAAAGCGCGGTGAGTTCTGCAGAAAGTGGGGAAGTGGGGTGTCTTAATATTAAGTTCCCTCTGCCTACGTTGCTGTGTCCAGGATACAGCGTAAAGCTGATACAACTTTGCAGGATAAAAATATTCAGGATATATTTTGTATATTTTAACGTACTGTCAAATTAAGTCAAAACTACATAAAAAAGGCATGTTCTGAGTTTATCTCAGTACATTCAGCAACAATAGTTACACAAGAAGCATATCAATTTTGACGCCGACACAGGAAAATGACGTAGTCCGCCTAGAACTAAACTTTTTATATTACTTCTTATATTTGTTTAGGTCAGATGAATACTCCTTTTTTGTACGTATAAGAATGTAAAAAATGGTATGTGAAGTTTTATTTCTCTACACGTATATTTAAGCTCTTAGAGATTGTTTCCATAGAATACATTATTAATTTATTTTTTATTTATTTTATTTATTTATTTAAGACATTTAGTAAAGTAATACAAAGACAATCTGTACGGTAATAACCCCATTAGTGTCTGTGTCAAATAATGTCTATATTTATTGGTACAAAATAATATAATTATGGAATTGGCTGTATCTTTATTTATATTTATTTGTTTATTTATGTTGCAACCGAACCCTGCAAGTATATTTGCGGATTCCTAGACTGAAGCTGCAGCGTCAGCAGTAATACGGAGTGCTTTAATATTGTAATTAATTATTACTATCAGTCTCAATCCCATTGTCTTAGATAAGGTTGCCTAAGATTTTTAATTTCTATTTTAAGTTTCTAGTTCTATTTCAAGTACTTATATACTATTTCTATAATTTATTTTTAATAAATAAACTGTAATTTAAGTAAATATATTTTTTAAAAAACACAACAAATTCGCGTTATAACAGGACGAAGCCGCGAGCTAGCGACTCGCTAGTATATATTATTTTCATTAATATACACAAAGACTCAAAATATCTTAAAAATTGTTCTCGGTCAAATATGGCAAGCATCGTTTAATATACGTAAACGAAACGTGATGACTAGTGATCAGAGCGCTTGGACGGTCTACAGAGGCACGGGTTGAAATCCTGCTCTGTTAAAATTTTAATACGGTTCTAAAAAAAGCATTTTTCTTTCCTAAATGTGGAATGTAATAATTTAAAAGTATTACGAACATCATTTAGTTTAGTATTAAATCGTACATGTACATATATGTATGTAGGTACATGTGTTAAGTTACATTTATCAGTCCTGCTTAGATATGAAAGTTATTAACTCAGAGTATATAGAGACCGCTCATCAGTAGTTAAACCGGGCTGGGATCGACTTAGTGGTCTTTTCCCATCAGATCACAAGTTTGTAACTTAGAGCGAGCGCTGCACTAACGTTCTACGCGGTGGTCTGTTTGAACTGCAACATTTGTTGAGTAAGCGGCTTACTTAAGTGTTGAATAAAAATAAATATATTTATTTATTGTACAATATATGAATAAGAGTATATTTCGGCGGCGTTAAGTTTCGCCACTCAATACGTAATACATTTTTATGTTGCATCATTAACTTTAACTTGCTGTGTGCGGGATACAGCGTGAAGCTGATTAATTACAAAAAAAAAACAACCGAACCAGTGCAAGTTGACCTCTCTCATCGAGGGTTCTGTACCAAGTTTATGACTAAGTAAAGAAACGTGATTTATAAATGTTAAAAAATTTTAAGTTGCTGGCATGCAGTCATTTTGTATAAAATAAACTACAAATACAAATTTCTAATAGTTGTTATAGGGATACCGTGATTTCTGTTGAGATACGGAACCCTAATTTATAATAAATGTCGATTGAGTTTGAATGCAGAAATTAGTGTAGAGCCATTATTAACTTTTTGATTTTAAATTACTATATTTTTATTTATAATTTTTTTTAAAAAACTCGTTATTAAAATTTATCTAATATTTAATAATAATAATATATAAAATTTCTATACTTAACTAAAATGAATATACCTTAGGTATGCGTCTAAAGGCAGCATCACATACAGGTTAGAGCTTGAAACCGTTCCGTCCACGGCTAACTTTGTGCGAGTCGACGCTATAGTGAGTATTAAGTATAAACTTGCGAATACAATTTATTTTACCAGTAACATGCTGTATATATATATTGCGTGGCGCAGGGGCATAAAGGGGTTACTGTATACGCGGCTTGTTGTGGATTCGATTCCCACTCGAGGAGATAAAATATTTATGTAAATTAATATTTCCATTTTTCGCTCTGGTGTCGAGATAAAGCGCGGCCACTCAGCATGCATGTCTCTACTCGGGGAAAAGTGGGTAACAGAATGTCTTAACACTAAGTTCTCTCTGCCTACCCTGCATTTTGCGGAATGCAGTGTGAAGCTGATGTTATTTGATTTAATTTTTAATAATAATACCTATTATGCTTATAATATATACAACCCTCTTCTAGGACTTTGATCTGGGTTCATGTTGCTCCCTCGTATTCACACCTCTGCACAGAACCAGTGTCAGCTTAAAACTATGTTTTTTTAATGAACTTACCAACTTCTATATGCTAAGTTGCTCATATTTATTCAAATTGCTATGAGGATTATCATAATGCTACTGTCTCCGAGCTTCTCAGTTCAGCTTCACATTTGCGATATTAAATGTAGGTAGGTCAAACGTATTTGAGAATTCTCTCTTTGAACGAAATGTTTTGTTATATCTAAATTAATTAACTATAGCGGGGCCAGCCTTGTTACAGGCGTACAGCTGTACAGTCAACAGGTTGTGGGTTCGTTTCCCACTTGTGGAAACATTATTTAAAAATATCCTCGCGCTGGTAAAAAGACAAAGCGCGGCGTTGAATTTAGAATTTCGTCTCAATACTAGCTTTTTAGGTTCACTCATCTATCCTGCTATGTGTGGTATAAAGCGTGAAGCTTAGAAACAAAAAATATTACTCCGATTGGTATCGAATCTACAACCGTTGCGTTCGTAGTCGCGTCCGTAGGTAGTACTCTACATTCGAGACGAAGCCGAGAGTGGACCGCTTGCAATAAATAATTAGAAATTGTTTTTTTTTAGTCTTAACACTTTGTTTTTCTCTCTACATACCAAACTATATGAAGAATATAACTTGGAGATAAAAAATCCAGTATTATAGTAAAAGAATTACATTAAATTAATATTATTCGATACATAAAAGCAATTAGATCCTATTGATTTTCCGCTCGAGTTCCATTAATGCGGTAATCCAGTTACCGTCTAATTGCTCCGTCAGCTCTCAGACTGGATTACCGACCGGAGCACACTCGTAAAACTTTTGTTTTTTACTACTGGCTACTTTTAGAATATTTATATTGAGGATAAACAAAATTTACTTTGTTATTAAATATCTTTTTACTGGTTATCATGTATACAAAATATGAGAAATAGCTTAAAAACATATTTGATAAAAAAAGATAAGATAGATATAAAGGTATAAATGTCATGAGGCTCGACCTTAATGAAGAAAAATATTAAATTTCAAATGCTAAGGAAACTTACCAAAATATTATAGTGAAAACTGCATGTAAATCGATTAAGCCGTTTCTGAGATTCGCGTACATAAACATACAGTTAAATAGATAAAAATTAAAAAATACATTGTTTAAAGTTCTATTACACTTATGACATTGATAAATGCATCCAGTAATAGATTTTCTCATAAACTCGTATGTTTATTATATATATTTTTAAAGTACATATGTTATTTTCCTCTGATAAAGACGAAGCCCGTTTTAGATTTTTGCCACATCCCGCAATATTACCAAAACTGTGCGGAAAATGGGAAATAGAGTGTCTACATACTAAATGTTCTCTAAAAAAGGTGGAAACTACAAAAAAAATGTAATTTAAAAGCTCAATCCCCATAATATATTTAAATCTTCAAACACAAATTAAGACCTTACAAACTGATCTAAAAATGTCACGCAAAAGCTAATTACATGTCACGCTACAACATTGAGACGGAAAAACAACAACGTCCCACCATCAACATTAATTCGTTAAGTAAAGCCAAGTGATGATAAATTGTACTTTAATCTGTGTAACGAATGTGTAAGTAATTAGCAAAGTATGTTGTTGTTTATACGTTGCTTAGAGATGTTTAAGTAAATCTATCCTAATTAAGAAAACATTTGGAAAATCATTATCTAATTTCAGTTTCTTATTTGCATAATAAACGAAAAAGTCGGCGTTGAGTTCCGCCACTTAACTCGCAATGCC
>DWGR01003843.1:0-11732 GCA_018247715.1 Heliconius burneyi | reverse complement strand
TAATCTAGTAGTACGATGTAATTGTACACGAACGTTCTAATGGTACGCTATTAGAAGTAGATCACTTATCTGGCGTTTTAATGTCGATTATAAATAAAATTAAACGCTTAGTTAAAGTTAATTTTAAATCTTGATATACAACAAAATAACAAAATATTCATTAAAATAAATTAAGTATTAATCAAATATGGCCTAACAAAATATAAAGAAAACATTTTTTTTTATTAAGCAAAAATACCTCCTTTTTGGTCCGACTGATGGTGATTCATAAAAGATAAAAAAGAAATATGTAATACATATTGTTAATAACTAAAGAGTTACTTATTTAGTTATTTGGCAACAATATGTTACGCAACATCAGATAATATGCTTAAGTCCGTGTGCGGTTTTATGAAACGATTTGTTCTAGTTAGCAAGAGGCTGGAGAAATAATTTAATTATAGCAGTTATATTGATTTTAAAATTTATACCTATTTTTAATAATTCGATATAATAATTTGTGAGTTTTACAATAAAATTATTTAATTATAGAACAACTAATGACTATAAGAAAAAACCTGTAAGTAGACATATAAAAGTGTGATTCACAGTACTTTTTGCAACTCAAGGACCTGTCAAAGAAAAATTAGCTACGGTGAGAACCTAAAACGGCGAACAATTTAAAATCTTAAAATACACCGACTTCTATATCCGTATTTCGTTATTCGAAAAAAATATGTTACAAAAAGTACAATTCATATATATTTCCAATTAATTATAATGCAAAAACAGATTTAAATGCTGTAAAAAGTTTTAAATGCTGAACGATCTATCTATATAATAATCAAACTTTAACAGATAATAAATATATTAATGACATATAATTTTAAAAACTCCATTTTTAATATAAATAAATATTTATTTATATAAGAATAGGATAAATTATTATTTACATAAATGCATACCGTGCCAAATACAATATTATTTTTCTTTAGAAAACTACGCGTAATATTGACGAAATGACTTTCTTATCTGACTAAAAATATCTCGTGCATGATCTACAAAACAATAAGGCTATCGCCGCTTCTCTACTATCTACACTAGCTAAAACGTAAGTCATCGTATATAATAGTGATTGATTTTATGTTTCCTTTAATTAAATATTATTACATTCGGATATCCGAGATTTACCAATTTTTTAAAGAAACTTGCTCAACAAGCCAACTAGTTATTTATCAACAAAGTTGTAACATTATTATTTATAATTACATATGTAGCAAATAAAGTTTTACTTATAATCATAATGTCATAAAATTTTAAATGTTAGATCTATCTATGAGTGAAAAGTCATTACAGAAAAAATGTGTATAACAATATAAATAACATACTACAAAATTAAGTGAATTGAAGAAAAAGTTAACCTTGACCAGTATTTAAATAACTAGTTTACAGCTTAGAGATTGTATAATTTCCTTAAAATAAAGTCTACACGACGTGAAGTCTAATATTAGATCCTACTATTACTGTTATGATAAACCACGCGATTTAAACAAGTTATCGATATTATGCGATATAACGACATAACGGACAACGACCTTGTGCAACTGGATCTGTGAAAGACTTGATAGAAAAGCTGCTGATATATGCTGCTCTAGCAGCTAATCCTAATCTAGTATAGAAACTGATTTCAAAGAAATACTTATTAATGTCTTGAGATATCTATTATTTTTTTACGGGAAAATGCAAAGCTTAAGTATACATTCCTAGACTTAAAAATGAGTAAACATATATGAAAAAAATCTATAAAAAACTATTTAAATATATATTTGATCATTTAATTTGGCATCTATATATGGTAGAAAATCATATAAAACGGTTTTATTAAAACTTGTATTGATTCTTTACGTCAACAGTGTTAAACTCTCTAAAGACCATCACAATAAAGTCGTGATAAAATAATATTTTGTTAAGGATGCCACTCATATTAATACTTTGTATTATTGTATGAGAGTGAATCGGAAAAAAAATTACAAACGATTGTTTTTAATATAAACTAGTTTTGTGATGTAGTGTAGTTTCTTACAATTGCCTGTTATCGTCACGCTTATCCAATTTATATTTTTACAAATTAAGTAACTAGTAACCAAAGTAACTTCAATTATTTTTAATTGTACTATGTAATGCGCTTAATTTAATTGCAGATACTCGTGAAAGTTTTTTATTATTTCAAGCTACAATTTAATAAAGTAAATGTCCGTAATATATCATTAAATTTTAATCTTTAAAACAAAGGTTTTTTTTAGTAATGAAATACGACCTAAAGACCTCGTCGGTAAATATTATATTTAATTTAAATGAAAATAATCTTTCACGTCTTATATAAGTTATAATAAAGCCATAATTCTTTATCCATTAGTTATTAGATAGTCTAATGATGCATGCGGTTAGGATAGAACAGCGTCGCGATTACTTATTACAAAACATATGTTGACGTGCAAATTTAAATATTTACGGAATTAAATTATAAATATATGAATGTTATTTTTTAATAAAAGTAGAATTTTTTAGTATAATACTTAAATAAGCGGAGAGATAAAATAAAATCCTTAAAATCTTCTCTCTATCTAGTCTTATATAAATAGATATATAAACAAAATTGCAAATTATAAGGCAATTTGAAGAAAAATAGAAAGAATACATAATTATATGCCATCACACCATAGCCGTTCTTTGGTATGCTATTACCATGCATAGAAAGTGAAATAGAAATTGTAGAGTAGGTAATTTAAGGAGATCAGATTGATCGAATACGGAAACCGTGATTTAATAAAGATGTGCACAAACGTAATATAAAGCTAATGGACACTTAATAACACCTTTTCTTTTTTGAAAAATATATGAATAATTTCTTAATTAATTTCTTTCTAATTAATTATAAGAAGATAATTTTGAAAAATAACGTATACATATACTGTGGAAATAATAATTCAAATCCTGTCAACCGAGGAATTTAATTTGGAAAAAAAAAATCCGTCACAGATTAAAAATAACGAAAAAGCGCGCGAACTACACTACACTGTCACTTCACACACTCACCGTGTACTTCATGTTGGTGTCTTCGGGCCGAAGACTGTTGTCTGTGCCTTGTGTTGGCGCGCCCGCTCTTTATACTGGCCCTCCCACTTTGAATGTGATGGTTTACGAACTGGAGCGATTCTACATCTGGACTTCGTGTTTTTACTTGATTATACAAAAGGAAGATGCACCCTAATCGATATATCTAATTGTAAGATTTCTCATATTTAACTACTCTTATCACATATTATTTAAAGAAATAAAAGCTATAATGGCACCTAGTGTAAGTTTATTGTAATTTTTATTTGATTTTCATCTCGCGACCTAGTTTTACTTGATATGTGCTACGGAAATTGCTCGGAAAGTACAACAATAATGCGTTAAATAATAAGTGCCATTTGTTCAATATATTTGTTATGAAAGATTATAATCTAGTCGAGAATAAAAATTCAATACGATGTGAAGTTTTATAATATGTTTTTTCAGATTAATTAAATCTTAAGGCTAGATTTAGGTGATGTATTATGAATTACTACGTATTTCATATTTAAGAAAATCTTTATTTCTAACTTCTTTTATCTATGAATCTTTCGCTGCTATTATATGTATTAGTATAAGTATATATGTATGTTAAATATATGTATGTTAAATATATGTATGTTAAATATATGTATGTTAAATATATGTTATTATAGTTATAATAATTAACAAAATATTCAATAATCAAAATGTAGATGTTAAAATAAACCACGTCATTAGCTACAAATATTATATTTAAATGGAACTTTAAATACATAGTTTAAAAAAATAATATTAATAAATAATGTTTGTATTATGTTATAATAATAATTTTATAAACATAATAAATTTCCAAAAACATACAATAAATTCAATGCCGAAACCCGGGATTGAACCGGGGACCTTTAGATCTTCAGTCTAACGCTCTCCCAACTGAGCTATTTCGGCTGTATGAAAATCATGGACATTAAATAAAGTTATTTGATACCACTTTAATACAAGTACAATTTGATGCTACCCCTATAAATATATAGTTGTATATAGTAATACTTAGGTAGGTTATAATAATTAGGGGTTAGGTTAGGTTCTAGTAATAGTTATTCACGGTAGAGTATGAAAGTGTACCCGCGGCTTTGAAAAATGCAGAGCGATGGACCTGAGGTTTAAGTGAGTAGGATGCAGGAGCATCAGTCTTACATAGTCCGCATTGAATTTCACCCGGCATGCGAATACCGGAAAACAGGGTATCCCCCCAAAAAAATAGTTATAGCTATAGTTGGGTATAGTTGTATATATTATCCTGATATCGAAATATATATTTGTTTTTTAAATGAAATTCTTAAAATAGAGGAATATATTTAGTATAAAATATTTTTCGAGACGTATTTTCGAGACATAATATACTGTATAAATATATAACTGTTTGATATGATAACTGGGTATTCATCTGCCTTCTCTTTAGATTAGCCGTACGGTAGTGACAAATAACTGCTAGCCCGGTCTTATCTGACTAACCCCATAATGCATTCATTTTGATATCACAACAAGCGTTAATTATATAATGTAATCAATAAACATTCACATTTTGTTATTTTAAATTGCATAATCTCCTCGCCCGGTAGATGATAATAATTAATAATTATTTTGCCATAATAGTGTGAGGCCGTCGTGGCGCAGCGGCACAATGGTGTGACTGTAACGCAACGTTTTTGGGATCGAGTGGGGACTCAAGGAAGTGAAATATTTATTTACGCTTATATTTCTTCTTTGCTCTGGTGTCGAGGCAAAGCGCGGTGTGTTTCGCGAATTCGGCAGAAAGTGGGGAACGGAGTTTCTTAACACGAGGTTCCCTCTGCCCACCCTGCTGTGTGCGGGATACAACGTGAAGCTGATTTCATTCATAATAATGTCATATATGAACGTAAATACATATGAAGTTTGTGAACCAATATTTTAACATACGTTCAGACGTATCGTAATGTTATGCACAAGTTACTTAGTTTTTAAAATAACTTATTTAACTTTTTTATTATATTAGTTATAGGTTTAATTTACATTGAAAAGTGAAATGAAAGATTTCTTTTTACTTTTCGATGTTAATTAAAGCAAATATCCAACCAAATCTATGATAAATATTAAATTTACTAAACGCATCTTTAATCTAGTTTTATATGTTGTGAAAAATATTTGCTTAAATATCAAGGATTTATTGCTCGTCTAAGAACTTTCATAGTAAGCTGACCTTTAATCTGAAACCAGCTTTAAGCTTGACGCTACTAAACACGCTAGAGGGCAATTTCCATTAGATTACATACTTATAATTTCAAGTTATAAATTTTATCACCGTCATATTAACCAACCTCATGTAAAATTGTAGTATTAAACTTTATTTTATTAAATACAAAGCAGATTTCATTTTGTCAGCTTCAGTCTGTATTCCGCATGTAGCACGGTAGGCAGACGGAAGTGTCTTAGCACTAGGGAGAGTTAGGACACTCGGGTGCCCACTTTCTGCCGATTCTAGAGGCATTGCTTGTTGAGTGGTGGAACTCAATACCGTCACCAGAGCAAAGAAATTTATATAATTTCCTCTAGTGGGAATCGAACGTTTAAAATCGCCCTACTGTAAGACTGGCCTCAATCGATACAGTACAGATACTTTATAAAGTAAGATTTTTACAATGTCATTTTGGCTTATTTCTCCACAATTTCATAGTGCCTACCAATACAATTTATTATTTCACAAATTAATGCTTTATCCCGCATATAAGAAAACATAGAGTCATTTCCTCTCAGCACTCTTCACATTCACCTAATTCAAGAAATTATGTTTTAAGAGGTTGAAGTAAATACCACGCATTGTCATGTCAGAGTGGAGAAATGTAAATAATAAACCCACAAGCATTGCATTGACAGCCAGACGCGTTCTCAGTTCTCACTGTACCACCATGTCTCTACTTAAGTCGTAAATCGTAGAAGTAATAGCTGGCGATGAAAATTTGGATGTAAGAATAAATGTTACCTATCTACCTACTAAAACTCACTTTATAAAGATTTTTTTAGCTTTACGCTGTATCTCGCACACAGCAGGCTAGGCAGAGGGAACCCAGTGTTAAGACATTCCGTTTCTCGCTTTCCACTGAAATCTGGAAGCATTGCGTGTTGAGTGGCAGAACTCAACGCCGCGCTTCGCCTCGACTTTAAAATTTAAAATTTCACCAACGTATTTCAAAATAAAGATTGCACTGATCATTTATTTTGTCAGAGTTATATTGCAAATTTAAAAAAAAAATTCTCTATAATGATACATGATATACATATACATATAATTGGAAACCTAAAAGATGAACTATAAGCCCAAAGTTATCATATTTTTTCCTTATAAGCTCTTTATTGTAGAGAACAAAAGGAAATTCCTTTATATTGCACAAAGTACTTTAACCTTTTCAACTTGTAATCAAACCTGTCTTACTACAATAGACGTTTTCTTTAGGCTATTTCCTTTCTTCAGTGTAATCCTATTTCAACGACCGCTTTTGTAAAACAAGTTATAATTGGGCCCCTTGTAGTAAAATTGTAATTGTTCACTGTTTGGACATAGAAAACATTTGATAACACAAAAAGAAAGATTCCAACGAACTGAGAACCTCCTTGTTTTTTGAAGTCGGTTAAAAATCTATTATTGGGGCATTTATCAATGTAATAGAGGCCAAAATAATTATTATAAATTTTTTGTCTGTTGTTCTGTTTGTTGTGCGTTTGTTCACGCTTATATCAGAATTAACCGATTTAATTGCAGTTTACACTTTTGTATTTAGGCAAGCAAAATAACACAGGCTACAGTTTATATAAACATTTTGCATAACTATCAGTTTAGGCGGGCGAAGCCGCGTGTAAGTAGCTAGTATTAAATAATCGCAAATTCAGTATAAAAATAGAACGATACCTAATTTCAAATGGAGACCATGATTAAATATTAATTCGCCATTGTTGCGTAGAACGCGCAAAGCAATTGTGGAAACAAAACGACTAGATATTTGGGCATGTGAAACCCGCAGTGTCCATTCACTGCATAACATACATTTCTTACCTCAAGTAGCTTTGTAACATAGTAATTGAATGCGTTAATTTTAAAAGCATAAAGTCATTTAGTGATTATTTCGTTTAGTTCAATTTGTTTGTTATTTTTTTTACTTTAGAATTATTCTTATTGGATATATTATTCATATATTGCATATTAAGTTTTTTATAGTTTTTAGATGGACGCTCTATCCCACATGCGGGGTAGGCAGACGGAGCCTGAAGCCCCATTCCGCCGAATTCAGGAAGCAGAACTCAACGCCGCATAGATTGTTAATTAGAAAAAATAAGTAAGTATATACCAACTATCAAAAGCTCTTTTTACGTCTCGCTTACTCTATAAATATTATTTTAAATACCGACAGTATTTCACTAAAAACATTGTTCATTATACAACAAAAAAAAACTTAAATAACAACGACAAACTTATAGTGATTATGCCATTTTTGACTCAGAACCTTGTATTAGCGGGACGGTATCAAATCTCGAGTTCTCAAGTAGCTCGTGAAATGTGCAATCGTGATTGCCGACGTGTGAAGCGTGGCGACGGCGGTAGGTGATATGTTCTTTTTGTTTATATAACCAAACTTTAATGTGTTCTAATGTTGTTTTGCTTCACCAGTACATATTATATAGAGAAAAAAGCTGTAATGGGTTGCATAATAAATCATAATGGCTTCTATCTGGACATATCTTCCGCTTTCAAAGGAATAAATGTAGAGAACCCAATGCATTTTTTTATACCGGATCATAATGTTTGGTCATTGTTTTCACACTGTATATATAAATTTCTAAGTTTTTCTTAAGTAATTTTGCAGAATTGTAATAAAATGTATGATATTTTAATTGCACTTAACGTATATGTTACAGATACTAGATACTACATAGTTAACTACCTGCCTGCTCTTAGTCATGACAGCTTCTTTTCGCTCTAAAGGTTGTCTGGAAGAGATGGCTACTTAGCCATAAGACCGCCTTTTAGAGAGCATTTTGTATTTAATATGTATGTGTTTGTTTGTTTCTATTGTGATGTACAAATAAAGTATGTCCTCGTCCACTGCTGGACGAGGACAGGCTGATGATGATGTTATGTTAACATAGTTGGGTCTGATAATTTTGCTTATTCTATTACAAAATTAAAGATAATAATCTATATGTATTTACCGATCTTCCACTTTCATATTAAACCTTTATAAATGAGAAAGGACAAACTGTACAAAAAGACAAAAACATACTTAAATGAAAGATATATCAACATAATGTTAAGAATGCAGGAGTAATCTAACAACATTCACTGGGGAGGCTCGCCTACAAATCATCAATCTATGCCGTGCATATCCAGTTACAGACGTGGCGCAATTCACTTTACTTAATGTTATATTAGATATTTTTAATTTTATAAGACTGTATGATTTTTGAGGCCGTCGTGGTGCAGCGCGTACAAGGGTGTGACTATAACGCGACGGTTGTGGGCTTAATCCCCACTCGAGGAAGTGAAATATTTACTTACGTTTATATTTCTATTTCCTCCCTCTGGTGTCGAGGCAAAGCGCGGCGTTGAGTTCTGCCACTCAACATGGAATGACTTCAGAGTTCGGCAGAAAGTGGGGAAGTGGGAGTGTCTTCACACTAGGTTCCCTCTGCCTACCCTGCTATGTGCGGGATACAGCGTGAAGTTGATTTTTATTTTAATATTTATGATATGTAAAGTAAATATACATAGTTTATACTGTAAAGTTAATACATATCTACATACGTACATAATGTCCTATATTATTTACAAGTGGATGTAATATTCTTACAGGATATCCAAACTCGTCGTGAGCATAAGCGTTCGACTGTAAGTGCGATAGGTTGTGGGTTCAATTCCTACTCGAGGAATATGATTGGTGGAAAATGTGGAATGAGGGGACTTAAAACTAGGTTGCCTCTGCCTACTCTGCTGGATGCACAGGATATAGCGTGAAGCTTAAAAAACTGGTACTATTTGAACTCTTATTTGAATTAATAACAGACAAAGCTTATCTAAAGCTACTGCACGTAGAAAATTTTAACTTGGTATGTTACCTACAAGGAACTACAAGCTTAAGAGAAGATTTTTCAAACTTTTCAAATCTTATTTCTTCTTGTTATCATATAGATAACCAGAAGGAATAAGATTTAAAAAAATGTTAGGGTCATAAAAACTACTATACTATACTATACTATACTATACTATACTATACTATACTATATACACTATACTATAATAGTAAAAGTATGGCTTGATCTGTATTTATGTATATGTTATGTATAAGATTATTCAAAAAAGGTCGCAGAATACACAATGCAGCTAGTGAAGAAAATCTATTTTTCCTCAATTTTCAAAATATTTCTATACATTTGGATATCTAAAGGTATGTGCTGCTAATAGATCAAACTTAAGAGAGAATAATAAATATAAAATTTCTGAATTGACCTACAACAGTGACAACTCAACTGCTCTATAATAGCGTAAAGCTTAATGATAAAATAAATGTGTTAAAGATTATTTTTTATGGAAAATCATACAAACATACATCATTTTTTATACAAAATTATATATATGTATATTGAAAGCACTTTTACAAATGGTTTATTATTTTGAATATGTTTAAAATTGCTTTGGAATAATGCAACGAAACCAAGCTCTTATTACAAATATGCAAATTTTTTTTAAAAGCGTGCAAACTTCGTGCAAATCTGATACTATTTAGTTAAAAATTCATTTATTTTCTCGTATATTTTGCGTAACCATATAATATTTTTACTTTTCGCATCACATTTCTTATTTGCATTTTTCGATTGCGTTAACGTTAAAAAGTGTATCAAGTTAACGTTATATAAATGTACTGACGTATAAAAGTAAAGGTAATTAGGTTATATGCATATTTTTTTAACAAATTATACAAATTTGTGTATAATGGTAAAAAACTACGTTTTATTACTCAATACTAACACCGTTGTGGTGCAGGGACACAAGCGTGCGGCTGTAAACGAGACAGTTGTGGGTTCAATTCCTTTTCGAGAGATGAAATAATAAATATGTTGATTTCCTCCTCCCAGGTTCCCTCTGTAAAAAACTTGGTTTTCCCTACATATTAAGCTACTTTGAAAGAATTTCTACAAAATCCAAATTAAAGATAAATAAATATAATTAATTGTCTTACATCATCATACTCGTACATACAATACCGTAGTAAACAAAGTTAAGTACCGCTTGTTATTACACAACTCTCGTACTCAACTTCTTACTCATTTTGGATTTAAGCTTTTAAAAGTAAGAATACTGATCTTACCCAATCGCTTTTCCTCTAATCTCATGTTTTAATCCTCAAAAACTCTATTTTTAAACAACAAATGGTAACTCCGCTCAGTTTCGAATTCATTAAATCGGTTCCAGCCTAAATATATTTTTAACAATGTCAATTAAAATTCTCATTATTGTTAGACGACCTTCACTCAAACATAAGTTACGCTAAGTACAGATATAAAAATTAAAAAGCATTTCAACACAGCAATTGAGAAACGAACGCGTAAAGTTAACGTTCGTAACGTATAATATTTTGTGGGCGGTCTACATGTACGTTGATATATTACCCAATTATCACCTTTTTAACAAAAATTCTTGTTTGGAATTTACATGGTCACTTCCTTGTTGATGACTGCAGTTAAAGATATATTATGTCGTATAAATATGTTGATATAATCTAATACTTATAGTTAACTTAAATAAGCTTCACGCTGTATCCCTAGCGTAGTCGGAGGGAACGGAGTGCCAAGCACTACGGTCTCTGCATACCTCTTTCGCCTCGTCCATTGTTATCAACCACTTCATACATGGGCAGGCATCCGGGGGGTCATCATGCTTTTTACGTGATTTTCCTCCAGTATCTTTGATACTGTGTTTTCGAAGGTCAACCGAGGTCTCCCCCTACCTCTCCCGCTTAATACTTAAATATGTTCATATTATAAAAGAGTAAGAAATGAAATAAAATGTTACTAAACCAAAAAGTTTTAATATTTTACTAAATTTAAAAATAATTATATATTTTTGTTTTCTTTCATAAATATAACGTCGGGCTTTCTTCAATCTGGAAATATACATTATACATTTTCCAATGTGGGAATGAATATATATTTAGGGACCTGTGTGTTAAGACAGTCCGTTCAGGTGAATTATGGAGGCACAACCTGTCGCTTTTAGTAACACGTTATGCATCAGCTCCACAACTGGCCTCAAAATATAATTATATATGTACATTCATCAGAATTTTATTCTTGAATATTTAAATAATTTATTAAATGTAATTAATACAATCTATATCGTATTATTCGTAATTTGACAAAATCAATCGAGTATCTTAATTGTTTTGATTATTACACGTTTCTCCAAAATAATATGTTACTTGACTTACTTTTACCAGGTTTTAATAAAAATCGTGTGTATTCCATAAACGCTTTAAGCAACAATCCTTAATTGAAAAGTGGAATTAAATGTTACATAAAATTTGAATGCATATTATATAATATTTAATCTGTTAACTTTATTCCTGACGAAA
>DWGR01003842.1:0-11732 GCA_018247715.1 Heliconius burneyi | reverse complement strand
TTATATTATTTTAATAATAATAAAAATATATTTATTACGTGTCGAGATGAATTCGGACAACGGAGGCGAGAGTTAATGCTCATTTCAAAGTGACCGACAACACTTGGGTCGCAAGTCCCAGACACGATCCGACCCGGCCTTCACCCACACAGTGACTCATGAAATGTTAAGTAGTTTCTTCTCTTAATTAAAATATGATATGTTTAATAACACAATACCATATGCAACATAACATTCTAAAATCTAATGTGATATAAAGATTTTTTTATCACTCCATTTAAGTTTTATGATTTTTGCATTCTTAGAAATATTTTTTAGCCGACGCTGTATCCCGCATGTAGCAGGATAGGAAAAAGGGATAATCCATAGATCCTAGTGTTAAGACACTGCGTTCCACATTTAAATAAATTATTTTTTTATATTTATATTTTTTGTCTTTATCTAATATGAATGTCTAAGTAGGTATATGTGAATATAATTTTAAAATTTCAATTGCAAAGCATTAGTAAAGCGGTTTGCACGTGCTCGTTGTACTACTAATGGAATGCACATTAAGTATTTATCAATTTTACGATGCTTGTGGTTACAAATATTTACTTACAAGTCATATTATGTTAACATATACCTTTATATTATGTACATTTTACTCATAAGGGAATCTCGGGAATCTACATATGTTATTTAACTGGGTTAAATAATAAATACAAGAAATATTAGTAATAATTAATCTAGCTTTGTATTAAAAAATCATTACACGTCACTTTATATAAGACGTAACTCAAGAAAACAATATTTTTTTAGTTTCACGTTGTATCCCGCAAATTGAGTAGGAGAGAACCTGGGAATCTAGTGCTAATACATTCCGTTCAAGACTCAATTCTCCACTTTCCCCCGAAATCCGGAGGTATTTCGTGTTGTGTGGCAGAACTCGACGCCGGGCTTTGCCTCATTACCAGAGCGAGAAGACTAAAATATTTCATTCCTTCGAATGAGAATTGAACCCACTACATGTCCCGTTTATACACGAAAACAAAAAAAAAACGTATAGAATCTTTATAGTACCTAAATCCCAGTCCACCTTGTGGATCGAATTCTTGGCAGATACGGCATTCCCGTGATTTAAAACGTGTATTAGAAATAGTGGAACAATACAAAGTAAGTACACCACATCGTCACGAATAATAATAAAATGGACATCACATAAGATCCTGATTTGGAAGTTGGCCAAAAAACTAAAAAGCATCATACACTGGCATATGATATAAAACAATACTATGTTATATTTATATAATTATTCATGTTTGATTAATTTCATAGCGAAAAGTAGAGTGTCATAACACTAACTGAAACTTCTTTCCGCGTACTCTGCTACCACCATGAGACGCGTGAGGTAAAATTTAATTGCTTTTTAAATTTATGTAAATGTGACTATACTCGGGACAGGAATCGGGAATACCTCCCACTCGAAGAAATGAAATATTTAAAATTTTCATCTCTTCGCTGTGATCCCGAGGCAAAGCAAGGGTTTGAGTTCAGCCACGCAACACGCAATGCCTGCAGAATTCGGCGGAAACTGGAGAACGGAATATCTTAACACCAAGTTCATTCTACTCACCCTGCCATGTGTGGGATACATATGCGGGAAAAATTTTAAAAATATCTAAATTAAAAATGCATATATTATTAATTATTATGTATGTATTATTATTCCATATAGGTACGTAATGTACCAGCTTTTTTTCTTTAAATTAAATGAAAATTACATTATGAAACAAAAATCTACATAACCTATTCAAGGTCAAGCCAATCAAAACATTATAATTCTTAACAAAAATACATCGATCTTTTTATCTGTCCCTGAAACATCGTCGCGATCGATCATCCATCGATAATGCGTTACAAAATTTTCTACCCGCTTTTTAATATGAAAACCTTACAAATTCCCAAACACAGAGAATAAGGTATTTTCTTCATCTTCAGGGTCATATCCCATATATTGACATTGCCTTGGTACTAGAGCGAAGAAATTAAAATATTAATAAATAATCATTCTTTAACTCGAGAGCGAATCGAACCCAGAGCCGTTACGCCTCAGTAAGGAATGGACTTTAAGGATCTTTTCAATGTCTCATCTCATCATACAAAATAAGAGATATGTAGTTAGATACATACTTCACTGTGTTATCCTCTTATAATTTTATACGAACTACATAATATGTTTATTTACACACCACATATTCACGGTTGGTTACATTGACAGATTAACGCGATACCAGAAAAAATATTTCTCCAATTCGAAGTAATTTCGGAGATGAAGTCGTTCAACAAAACAAATCTTTCAGTTTATTGTTTTTAAATAAACCAGCACTTATAAAACCGCAAAGGCAAATATTTTAATCTCATCATATATCTCACATAAGGTTACACGTGTAAAAATGAATGCATTTTTATGGCTTGCGGGAATCACTAAGCCAATCGACAGTAAAAATAAATATAATTGATTTGTATATCATTTAGAAATCGTATCGTGACTTGTAAAATGTACTAGAAACTATATACGAGAAAGAAAATATATTTTTAATTATAGTTATTATATTCTAAATGTATAAAGTATGAGAAAAAATACAACGTGACTTTGGCGAAGTGACAGCGAAGTTAACTGGCAAGTTAAGCACGAAAATTAACTGGCACGCTCGAAACGCCATAGATTAAGAACTGAACTGTACTGAAAAAATAAATCGCACTTGTTCGAGCGTATCACCAAAAGGAATTTACTCGGCAAAATTAGCGGTTAAACCAAACAAACTGTTCAGTTTTATAATATTAAATAAATAAATAAAATCTTTAAATCATCTTCACGCCGTATCCCACACAGGCAGGGTAGGCTAAGGGTGTTACCTAGTGTTAAGACACTCCGTTTTCCATTTCCGGCTGAATTCTGAAGGCATTGCGTGTTGAATGGTGAGACTCAACGCCGCGCTTTACCTCAACACCAGAACGAAGAAATGGATATAGTTAAAGGAAATAATTTTAATAAATATTTCATTTCCTCGAGTGGAGATCAAACTCACAGTCGGTCGCGTTTACAGTCACGCTGTGCCCCTGCGCCACAATTGGCCTTTATAATATCAGTAGCTTATTATTTATATCAGTGGCAAATACCAATTGTATTTGTACACAATCCATATATAACATAAAATAGATTTAATTACTTCTAACTTTGCGAAATACCACAGACCTAACAATGATCATTAGCTAATGATAACCTCTGTAATGTACCTACCCGGCAGGTTTTACGTTTATCTATTGAAATTTCTCTAATTATTATATAAAGTACGAAATATATGATTTACTTTGTACTGTTTTTTGTAATGTACAGTACAAAACGCATTTTTCATACAAATAAAATAAACTGCAACGAAAAACATTATTTATTTAAAACTTTGGAAAACCCATTTATTTTTTTCTAACGGCCTGGCAACGGCTTGGCCCGCTTGAACTACATGATAATTCATTTAATAAACAAAATTGACTGACAGTCATATGTGTTGCTGTTATGAATAATTTAATTTACTCATTCAGAAACAGCCTTAAATGTTAAATTATTTAATTGGGTAAGGATTTATAGTATTCTTTGTAAAATAATTGTAATGATTGCATATTATAAATAATACCCAAATCGAATCAAATATCAAAATCGAATCCAAAATAATCGAATAAATGAATCGAATATCGAATCCTCTTCCTTGTTTTGAAAGTCGGTGAAAAATTCGTCGATTAATCACAAACAAATACAGATTTCTTTTAAGTATAAGTATAGATATGGATTACTTTATATTTGCAGGCAAACTCACGCCTTGAGTTCATTCAAATGCCGATAACTTTTTCTTTAATGACACGGTTTTGATAAAACAAAACTTTAGATGTCAAGTTGAGTTAAAACAAAGCAATTAGTGAAGTGTTAAGTAAATCGGTTCAGAGATAAACGTGACCATACAGAAAAACAGGCAAGAAATTAAAAAAAAAAATGCTTTCTATTATTCCTTTTATGTGCCCCTCTATCCATTTCAGTCAAAAATACTAAATGTACAGACAAAACACTTTTACTGTTTTATTATAAATATTCACTAATATGTACTAAAAAATTTACTCTACTATTTTATCTACTAAAAACATTAAAAGACCGTCGACGAATCGTGGCCGCCTTAACTTCAAGTTTTCTAAAGTTACGTGCACTGTACACTAAGGAAGTAAATATCAAAATAAAGAGAATTCCTAAAATCACTATTTAGAAACCATACATTTAAAAAAATACTATAATCACTTACCCTATACAATCCTCTAACACCTTCCGTCCTATATATCTTCGTCAACCCATCAACCATGCCTGTATAACGTTTATTCTCAGCTATTGTAGCTTCACTATATTGAAGGCATAGTCTGGTCTTCACCACCCATATGGGGTTGGTCATTATAAGGGAGAGGATCCCGGCTTGGGCTGCGGCCAGCATGTGCAGGCCTGGACCCAAGGGGGTTCGCGCGTTGCCTCCTTGAATCCAGGTTTTGATTGCATTATAGCTGAAATAGAATGGTATTGGTCATTTATTTAATGTAATTTCTTTTAAGAGAAAGGGCTATTGTTTAGTTCCGGTACTTAGCACACAATGTGTCAAATTTCGACTCTTGTAGAATCATTCCAGCGATTGTCCGTCAACCCATCTGACTGTCTAAGCGACTGTGTTCCTAAACCACTGCAAATTAAAAATAAACCGTAGGTAAGATTTTAACTCGCATTTCATAGATCTGACCTAGCGCTTAAACGAATTAATTTTCTTATGCAGATTTTATAAAGAATAGAAGATACTAAAGTATTTTCAATTTTTCTTCATCATTTTACATGTTAACTAGGCACCTATGTCTAAACTAATCATTCAACACTAATAACACCGTTTCAAACTATAAACACGAATAAATAAGAATGTTTACTCTCAAAACCGGGAAGTGATTCCTATTTTGAATACATGCATGTGTAAATACACGTGTCAGCACAATAAAATAAATATGTCCATCAACGTACGTAATACCTATACCAATCTTTTATTTATTATCATTTTGATACTTTCAAAGGAGTCTTACTTTCAAATTAAAAAAATAAAACATACCACGTCACGTAAATGTTGCTTAATCATTATTTATTTAGTATTAGTTATGTTACGTTTCGGCAAAACTGAGGTACGTTTTCCAGCCATTGCTGCTTTGGAACCTGTTCCAATTTTCTTTCCAGTTCCAGGTGTGCCGACGCTTTTTATTTTTTAGATTGCAAATATATTTGCAATATTGAAATGAAAATAAACGCATACTAGTTATTCTGTTCCCATATAAGAACGGCTGTGGACATTACAAATGTTTTCAAATTCACCTATCCGAATTATTATTTCATTACCTTCCCATGCACATTATAGGCTGCTTATTCTTACGTCCTTTATGCGTAAGAAGTATTTTTTTAGGTTCAAGCTGTATCTCCACATGTAGCGGAATAGTCTAGTTGAACTTGTTGTTAAGAGGCTCTTATTACTTTCTTTCTTACGAGTGAAAACCATAGATCAGATTCTAAGCCGCTGTACTATGACAGCCTCATTTAAATATGAATAATACTTACAATAAGAAATAGAAGCCCCATGCTGACCCAGAGCCCCACACATTAGGGGTTACACCTCGGTAAAGACCGCGGACACCCTCTTTTTTAACAATAGTCACGAAGGCGCTGCCCAGACCATCGTAACGCGGAACTGTTGCTGTTCTGCCATCATTGACTATAAAAAAAAGTTATACAATAAAAAATATAAACTTTTTTTAGCTTCATAAGGCAAGCAGCACCATAAGACACTGTTTCTCACTTTTCAAGAACCCGTGATTTGCGCTCGACATTTAATTCTTTCCCTCAAGTGGGAATTGTACCTTTAACTTTGTGTTGTTTACAGTCAGAAGCTGTCATAACAGCACAATAAAATCTTTAATTGTAATATGTAATAATATTCCCACTTACACACACTTGTGGCTCAGGTAATATGTATGTGTAAATCAATGTAGAATTTTGGGTTCAAATTAAATGTATGATAAATAAAAAATAAAAAAAAATTACCACTTGCCATTTATTAAATAATTATATTCATTACATAATTTCAAATTCTAAGACTCAAAAATATGTGTTTTTTTGTCTGATTTATGATTATTTATATACAGTTTAAAAAATGTATATATAAAAATGTATCATTTTCAAATTAAGGTAAATATTCTCAAAAACTTTTCCTGGAACTGGTTATTTAAAGAATTCATACATTAAAATATATTAAACAATGATTGTTCAGACTAATTAGTGTCATCCTGCAAATTACTGGCATAAATAAAACAAAGAGCATAGATATATATAATATAGTAAAACATGAATTTTACACATATGTTTAAATTTGCAATATTATATTTTCATAGACAGAGGAAACTGCTATGGTTACTATTTTCTTTTTTTTAGGCTTCACACTTTGTCACTAGCAGGGTCACCAGAGAGAATAGAGCACCAAATAATATGTTAATTATTTACATATTTTGAATTGGCCACTAGCATTAACTTGTTTATATACACCCTCCGGAGGATCCTCATGATTTTAATGTAGCTATCCTTTAGTATCATTGGTACAGTGTTTTCAAAGGTCAACTGAGTTGTCCCCCTGCTTTTCTTATCACTCACTCTTCCTATATTAATTGTTTTTGCCATTCTTTCACCATTCATCATCATTCGCTAGACATTCCCAAACCAAACTGTACAAACAATGTCTACAATTGGAGCAGAAAGCAGACAATGCTTTGACAGAAAGTTTAACGATGACTCTATGCCTTCTATGAAGAATATAACAACAGAAGCTACTTTATATATTTATCATTATAAGTTATTCACCATATATTTATATTAAAAACCAAAACTGAATTATTATTATAGTATATTACAATTTATAATATTGAATTATTATAAATATAAATAAGTATATAAAATAAATAGTACAAGAAATAAAGTTTGGTATAGTGAATGCACTTATATTACATACAACAAAGAAAATCACAGAACAATTGTTTTAAGTTTCATCAGTTGCAACGAACTTATATTACAGATCCACTTTCAACTGATGTTATTTCAAGTTCAAGGTCAGATTACAACCGCGAAATCGATTTTTTTATAGGAATGGAAATCTGGCAATAATTTAAATCAGCGTGGCGATTTCTATTAAACTTAATATTTAGTTTTTTTTTCAAATTCTGTATATTAATGTGCGCATTGAGATAAAAACTAAATTGTTATGACATGGGGTTAAATTATAGAATCAATTCTTACCTGCAAAACGGATTTTAATGAGGTCCAAAGGATGTAAAATTAACGTGGAAGTAACGCCACCTGATATTCCAGCTACCAGGTGCTCGTATTTAATATGGTTAAGGAGTGCAAGTTTAGAAGACGACGAATTAGGATTCTTCATTGTAGTCATGATGAACGTATAGAAATCACAAGTAAAACATTTTGTAGGAACTATATTATTGCCTATGCCCTCCACGCACCTCCCCAGGTAACTTTAGCGAAATTAACTAAATAACAATCGTCACTACACATCATTGCTTCCGTAATATTCCGACGAAATGGAATTGGCGTGAAAGAAACGATTTCCACATGATTTCTTTCATGTAATTCTTTCGCCGTTCCGTCACACGGAAAACATTTAAATTTTTAACAGTTAAATAATATTATATTGATGTTATACATTATGGATTATTAAACAATTATGAAAATTAACCGTAATATCCTTGTTATATGTTATAATTAGACCTATTAAACTAATTTGAAAGTAAAGAAACCAATTACTAATATATGAAACTAAATGTATTTAAAGTAAAGAAAATTATCACAATGATTTTCTCAAATAAAAATATGATATATCATAATATATACCTCTAAAATAAAATCTATTTAAGATATAAAAAGCATTTGTCTTAGATTACGTTTCCTTTTACATGATAATTTCTTCATTCGAGTAATAGACAAATATTTTTTAAATATCTATGGACAAATGAGACATTTTTCTTTTTTACCTGTGCTTTAATATTTTTTGACATCTAGCAAGAATATTGCACATTACGTAAATCAGCGAGCAAAGTTCTATTAAGTGCCAGGAAAAGGGAAAGATGCTGAAAGTAGCGAGGCTTATAACACAGCACGGCAATAATGTCCGTGCCCTGGCAACAGCGGCAGCCTACAAGCAAGCCCTAGTCAACATTCCCCCAACTCAACTTACAGTTCTCGACAATGGTATCCGCGTTGCCTCTGAAGACTCCGGTGCTGCTACAGCCACCGTAGGCCTCTGGATAGATGCTGGCTCAAGGTATGAAAACTCCAAAAACAATGGAGTCGCTCACTTCTTAGAACACATGGCTTTTAAGGGAACAAGCAAGAGGTCACAGACAGACTTAGAATTACTCGTTGAAAATATGGGTGCTCACTTGAATGCATACACATCACGGGAGCAAACTGTGTTCTACGCTAAATGCCTCGCTAACGACGTACCTGCCGCTGTAGAAATCCTTGCTGATATTATTCAGAACTCTTCACTCGCTGAACCCGAAATCGAACGAGAACGTGGAGTTATTCTACGTGAAATGCAAGATGTCGAAAGCAACTTACAAGAGGTTGTATTCGACCATCTTCATGCCACAGCATTCCAAGGCACTCCCTTAGGACAGACCATACTTGGACCCACTAAGAACATCAAGAAGATCTCTAAGGCTGATCTCCAACAATATATTAAGACTCACTATCAACCAGGCCGTATTGTCCTTTCTGGAGCTGGTGGTATTGAACATGGTAAGCTTGTCGATTTGGCCAACAAGCATTTGGGTGGATTAAAGAATACTTTCTTAGATGTTCCTGAGCTGGCTCCGTGCAGATACACAGGCTCTGAAATTCGTGTTAGAGATGATTCCATGCCTCTGGCTCACATTGCTATTGCTGTTGAAGGTGCTGGCTGGACAGACGCCGACAACATTCCCCTAATGGTTGCAAACACTCTTATTGGAGCATGGGACAGGTCTCAAGGAGGGGGCATGAATAATGCCTCTTACTTGGCCAGGGCTGCATCTGTAGAAAACCTTTGCCACAGCTTCCAGTCATTCAACACTTGCTACAAAGATACTGGTCTTTGGGGAATTTACTTTGTTGCAGAGCCAATGCAGATTGAAGACATGGTGTACAACATTCAAAAGGAATGGATGAAACTCTGTATATCTGTCACAGAGGGTGAAGTAGAAAGGGCAAAGAACCTTCTTAAGACTAACATGCTCCTCCAGTTAGATGGCACTACCCCAGTCTGTGAAGACATTGGTCGTCAGATCCTTTGCTACAACCGCCGCATCCCAGTTCATGAATTAGATGCTAGAATTGACTCAGTTTCAGTACAAAATGTCCGTGATGTATGCTACAAATACCTATTTGACCGTTGTCCTGCTGTAGCCGCAGTCGGTCCCACTGAAGCACTTCCCGACTACACTAGAATCCGTGCTGGCATGTACTGGGTCAGAGTTTAACTCTGTAGTTAATTTATATAATAGTTAATTGAAAATCATTTAAGACCATTATTAAACATCTCACTCAAATGTCTTTTGTTTTATTCAAATAAAACACTGTCTTTGGTGTATGTATTTATTATAGTAACATAAGAATTAAAATATGTAAATAAACAATTAAAATTATACATAGTTTTTATTTAACAATAAAATTAATCTTAATACAGATACAATTATTATTAATAAATATATCACTTAATATATAATAAGGAAAATCTATTTAGTTTCCTTATTTTCAACATTCTCAATATTTTTTTCTTCAATATTTTCTGGTACGCTGATAACACTGGATCTTTTAACAATATTAATTGGTTTCTTTTTCCCATATGGCAACACTGGTTCTGAATGGCTGATAAGACTTGCTGAAGAAATAAATACTGAAACTTGTTCTGGAGTAGGACATGCTACTATTAGCTTGTCTTCATATGTGTAGCCAGAATTTGTTAGAGCTTGTTCTAATTGCACAAAGTATCCTACAACATTATTCTGTAAATAAAAATAAATAAATGAGATGAAGAAGAATAGAGTAGAAGCACATCGTCAGACTGTGAAGGTGATGTTTGATTCTCACTGAGGAAATAATTATTTTCACTGGTAACAAGACAAAGCGCGGCATTTAGTTCCACTACGTACATGCCATGTTTTAAATTATCCTTTATATAATATGGATCAGTGTCTGTACATTTACGGCCGATGTCAATAATCAATCCTAATCCGTAAACTGCAACCGTAGTTTGATATAGCAATCTATTTTTTGAGTTTAGCTTGCCAATAACCAATGTAAGTGTTTCATTTTTATCTATTTTCAATCTCAGATAGCAATGTAGAACAATCCAAGATTGACGTTAACTGGAGATAGAAGATTGATTATTAACATTGGACGTTAGTTGTAAGGTCCAGTCCACTAACAATGAAGAGTTATTATCCTTAAAAAACATGGAAGATAGACAAGAAAAATATTGTTGGGAGTTTATTTATGCATTACATGATTTTTTAAACTTTTGTGCGTTCAGAAATAGCTCAATCAATTTCATTGCGGTTTTCACTATTTTCAAGGTTCCCTTAACATTAAGTGATTGTTTTATTTCAATCAGTTAACAAATAAAGCAGTAATACCATTTTAAAAAATGTTGTTTAGCACAATTTTTTTTTTATGGTACAAGCATGGCAAACAAGCGTACGGGTCACCTGATAGTAAGTGATCACCGCCGCCCACGACACCGCGTAACACCAGAGGAGCTACGTTGCCAGCTTTTGGGGTGGCTGGGCCCTGGAGCCCGGCATTACCTAAAGCGAAACGCAGTGGCATAAAGCCACTACTTCACGCCGGTTTTAAATGCCGGGGGTGGTAATTATCCGGTCGAGTCTGCCCATGCGTGTCGCCATTGCTGGCGGCGTGACTCTCCCACTAGTACTTTAGTAGCCTCTTACGACACCACCAGTACCAGGGTGATCCTATTCTAAGCACAATTGCTTTATTGATTTGGCTGAAATTTTACTTTTGAATATAAGTATAGGATTTACGATACGAAATAAATATAAATTAATAATTGTGTAGTTCTGGTCACTAGTTTAAAAATATCTTTGAATCCTGAGTCCGATTAAACAAGACGTGGCGTTGGGTTCCGCCACGCAAATAATAATGCTTTCTACAAATATAGAGAAATATGTGTCTATTATAATAGGTTTTCCATGTATGCATCTAGTGATAAAAGTACATCTTTACATATCCGTCCCGAGGTTGTCGCGACGCAGTAAGACTGCGTTTGTCTATTAACACGACGGCTGTTGGTTCGTTCTCTCTGGGGAATGACTATATTTAAATTATTTTCATTTCTCCACTCTAGTGGGCAAAGCGTTGAGGTAAGCAACGAAACGGAGTGTGCAATTTTTTTTGTTTCACCATTGTCCTTCTCTTAATTAAAAAATAATTATTATTTAATGTTTGGTCTCTTGGCTAGTTGGTTGAATTTTTTTTATTTAAGCATTACATCTTCCCTGTAATACATATGTATATAATGGTAAAAAAGAACCTATCCATACATACCCGTATAGGCCTAAACAATATAAAC